>VWZG01002128.1:296902-334078 GCA_013396735.1 Grallaria varia
ACACACACACTTGTCTGATTTGCCTCTCATTTTAATACTTGCATAAAGACTCTCTAGGCTTTCTGATCTTCTCTTTTACATATTTAATTCTCCTCAGATTCTGAGAAGGCATTGTATTGAGGGAGTCAACTGGCACATTGCCCATAATTAACGATAAGCCTTTCCTTGTCATTCTTTCTCTGCCTCATTGTAGGCTTTTATAAGTAAAGTAAAGTAAAGTAAAAGAACACAGTGTATCTGTGCTTCTGAATGCAAAATCCGTCACTTCACCTTTTGTTCCGGGGAGAAGACGTGTAGCTGAATGGACAGACCAGGATAACCCATGTCGCTAGGAAATGCATAGAAAGCTTGCTTCTTTCCTTTTCTTTCTTATACTTACTTATATTTAGGGTTGGTTTTGTGTTGTTGTTTTCTTTAAATTTACTTTATTTTTACTTTTTAGCTGTAATATTTATGCATAATTATGAAAAGAAGCCCACCTTTGTAATATTGTAGTTTTGTTCCATTCACAGGATCTTTTGAGTGGGACTGTGTGAATGAGCTTTCACCAGCATTTAGATACTACAAACTGATTTCAACAAGATATCATAGCAGATTTGGCTTCATAATAATATATGCAGGATAATAATGTTTGGGAAGGTTGGTAAACATTTGCTTGAAGATCCTGTACAGTAAGGTGGTGTATTTCCTCAAGCTCTACTCTTACAAATGTGAATAAAATTCTTAAGGATTTATCTGATTGATCTTAATGTGTTGCCTACCTGTTGTGTGATTCACAGGAAGGCTCTGAATGACCCCTTTGCAGGAAAAGTTTTTGAGTAATACAGCGGTTAGTGCTTTATGTAATGCCACTTCCATTGATTGTGTTGTGCCATACCAGTCTTCAAGGTCCAGATTCAAACTTCAGTGAAGTCAGTAAAATACTTTCTTCCTGGTTCAGGAGACTTTTTAATTGGTATTCTCTGATTTTACTGCTTCTTCTAGGGTTAAATTTTAAAACCTCTGCACTCAGATTTCAAAAATATCTAGAGAGCCCTTAACCTGACAAGAGATTTCTTGCAGTCTAGGAGCTATCTCAGCTCACAGTTAATTAGCACTGGCTTTCTGATTTTCAGTAAGGGGAAAGATAAATCTCCTGATACAGGGTAAAGAAAAGAGTATATGCTAGCTTTGATTCTTTGCTGTAAATTATAACATCAGCCATTAGAAGGACCTTTCCCAGCTATAGTTTGTTTTTTGTACAACATGACTTTATTTAGAATTGAGTCAATAGCATATAGTTCTCTACTAGGGAAGGGGTTTTTTTAATGGTTTTTCTTAGTCTTTAAAAAAAAGGACTGTGTCTTAATGACTTTGCAATTGTGCGATGATGCTAAGAGACCTATTACAACAAAAGAGTAGAACTGTCGCTAGGATTATAGCATGACTTGTCAAAAGATTCATTTTTCAGTAGATTTAACAGATTTTTTTGATTGAAATCTTGGGAGATTCTGGGTCTGTTAAATCACTAATGTAACTTAATTGTCTTTCTAATGTAACCTCTGTGTGTTATACAGGCTGAGAAGCAAATATATATATCAAAAAGATGCCTATAAGAAAATACCACTACTATGTCTTATCTTCTCTAGGGGAAAAAAAGGTACTGCTTTGCAAAATATATATTGTGACATACACAATGGGTAGCTTTTAAAAATAACCATCACATATTCAATAAAAAGAGAAGTCAAGCTGGTAATAGTTGATGATTCGTTGTGACAGGTGTGACATTGTGACAATTCACAATGGCCTTCCAAAATAAAACTCCATAGAACTACTGGAATATAACATTTCTAAATAATTTGCTTCTAAACATTTTATAAAATCTAGAATATTATGAACCACATTCAGATTCCCTACTATACATGTCTAAATTTTATATTTGATGAATACTTACGTAGGGACAGTAATGAATAATAATTTCATTGGCTTGTTCTTTTGAACTGAATGTCTGCTAGGGGAAGCAATACCTGAGTACCATACCTGCCACTTTCAGTGTATTGTCTTACCATATAATCCTGATAAAAAAGTTAAGGAAGTAGATTTAAATGATGCCCATACACCATGATGGGTTTGTGCGTATTTTAGAAAAACTTCTGTAGAATTCTGTTTTTATCTGTATTAAACTCTTTTGTATTTTTCCACTGGAGCACTGTTTTCCAGTTGGTTACTACCACAGACTTGATAGAACTATCAATCAAAATCATTGTATAAGGGAAAATAAAATGCAGACAAAACAACACAGCAGGGGTGGCTGTGGATAAAACTTATGGCTTCTTTTGTACTGTGGAAAGGACACTCATCAGAATGCCCTCATTTGTTTGGATGCAATTGAGCTTCAAAAGGGCAAGACAGGTGTGCTGTTTTCAGAAATCTTAATTTATTTTGTGACACAGTTCATGAATTTGCAGCTAAATGTGAGAACAGAACAGATTTTGGGGCCAGCTCAACGTATCTTTACTTTCTCCAGAAACAGAAATGTTTCATAATTTTTTCATACTATTAACCTTCTACACCTGAGTTGCTGTGGCACCACAGTAGAGTGTAAAGCCTTCTCTGAGACATGTGCCAGGATGCTGTCTGCTTGGCTGGGATAACTCAGCACTTCAAAAACTCGGACAGATGGGGTGCCATCTCATGAGAGACAGCATTCTGCTGGGCTTCAGAGGAGCTAAGAGTTGAAGGTGGGGTACTATATCCAGCTGACATACCAGTTCTGCTGCTGGCTTATGTTACAGCAAATGAGGAGATGATTAAAAAANGGAGCAAAGCTACATCCGTCAAAGATAAGTATGCCTGTTGTGTTCTGACACTCAAACCTTTAAATTGACAGTTTTTGAAAGTAGGAAAAGTCATTGAATAGATCTTTAGTTTTATTGTCCCACTCTCTGTGTTTGGTCCTGCACTTTCTGCATGTAATGTCCAAACCACTACTGAAAGAATGTTCTCAATCCTCTGAATGTCTGCAAATCTCTTCTATTTTTGCAGTTTTGCTACTATTCCTATAAAAATCATAATGTGCTTTTACTGGTTTTGTGACCTTTATTGGAACAAGCTGTGCTTCCTACACTTAGTTTGTTCTTTCTGAACTATTCACCAACACAGCTACTTCTGTGTTTGAAGCATTTGTATAGTAACAAATCAGCTGCATACAAATGGATCTGCGCTGGCGTGCCTTCTGCTTGCAAAACAGCATAAGGCAGCCAAATTTCTACGAGAGATCAAAGAGTTAGGTTACGTGGGTAAAGGTGTGCACTGGAGACAGAACAGCTGCTCCAGAGTCTTTTGAACTTTCATCTCCCACTTCCCCATTCCCAAGCATGGTGTCATGGCAGCAGTTTTTCACAGCCGTCAGAGACTGCATTCTTTCCCAAACTGTTACCAGACTTCTGGTATAAGACTTCTGGCATATGCTTGTGGCGTGTAATTGCAATTGAGTGTGGTTGAGAGTTACGTAGGCTAAAGTACTGTGTGTTGAGAACTGACCTTAGCACTTATGAAGTAAAATCCCTGCAAATGGGTGGTGTTCCTGTACATGGGAAGGTTTCACTCTCCATTTGCTTAGCTAAAAAGCAATCATTTCTTCCATTTGTACCCATGTATAATAGTTCTGAGCTGTCCAACAGAAACAATATTATAAAAATCCACTTTATATTTTAAAAACAGTGCAATTTTCTTGCCCTATTTGCAATATTTTTGCTCATTCCAGAGTGACTTGCACCCACAGCACAGTCCAGGGGCCCTACGCTGATGTGGGCTTGTGCACACAGCTGATTGTGACTGGAAATGAAGATGACTCTTTGTCTCTTCTGTCAGATTGAATTCTAGGACTGGCATTTAAGAAGCCCTTTTGAATGAGTAGCTTTAAATTGATCCAGTTTGTTGAAAAGCTTGAGGCCCACTGAATTGAAAAATAGCATTTGGAATGGAAAAAAATGATAGATTTCAAGTCACTATGCGAGCTTTGTGAGACTGGATTTTGCATTGCAGCAGTCATTTAGAGTGTGTAACTGCTTGTTTCAGCATTCTCTTAATTCAATGATTTTTATCCTACTAAACTTAGAACAGAAGAGTATTTCTGTATATGTGTGTGTGTATATACGTGTCTCTGTGTGTATATGTATTAGTAACTGCTATATATAAGAAATAATTATTTGAAATATTTCCTGATGTTTAAAAATGTTTAGAAGTGATTCAAATATATTTTTCTGAGCATGCTGCAGTTGTGAATATTATGTGTTATGTATGGCTTTATGCAGATCTGCAGAAGTTGCAATATGGGATTAAAACCCATGGTTATAAACCTAAAGGCTGAATTATAAGATTTGTGGATTATCAATTACTATGGATTAGGAGTTTATTAAGACATTATTATTTTATCAGCTATTAATAAATATATGAATTATTAATGGTGTCATGTGAACACACATTAAGTTTTGCTATTTTTTCCTTTCAGGAGGTCTTATGACTAGAATCTTGTGAGGTTTTTTTAATTGTCACATCATGAATCAGCAATTAGCCTTCTGTTTGCAGAAAAACTTCAAGCTGTGCACTTCAAAATCAGATGTCAAGTTTTTTTGTAAGGTTACACTATGCATTTATTCTGTGTTTTAAAAACCATCTAGGCATTATAAGAACAGTTAGGACTTACTGCTTAAACATTGATTTAAAGCGCATATTCCCATGTATTACCCATTTCTCTAGAACATGTTGGTTTTGATTACAGGTTAACAAAAGGATCAAGAAAATTCCAGTTTTCAAATGTCACAGCACTGATCACATCCATACATTTATTGTCCACCTTCTCTGTCTGTCTGTTCTCCATCCTCAGAAAAGGTTGTCTGCCAGGAGAGCAGTCTCAGGCCGTACTCACAGATTGAACCATGTTAAAGGACTATAGGAAATTTTCACAGTCTGAACAGTGGACAGTGGACAGGCTAGTGAATAATTTGACCATGCCGATACATATGTGCCAGAGTTCAAGGCTGTGACCTGCTGCTGTTCAGATTACTAGGACAAACGTTGCCATTGGGACCAGTATTAGCAATTTAATTAGAACACCATGTAAAATTCATATCATATGTCATTTGCTGAACCGGACCTATGCCATTATATATCTATTAGAGATCAGTTAAATGAAAGGGAAAATCAAGTAATATTTTTGTAACCAATATAATCAGAATGCTAGTGTTTATGGTGTCACATCATAATCTTCAAGTTTTATAATTTGCATCCGTTGCCTATATTTCATCACAGTAATATGCTCCAGAGTGAAATGCTCACATGCAAAATGGCGACAATTTGGCATTGTTGTGTATTACAGTTTAATGAAATAAAAAAACATAAACTCCTAGAAAGTTTTGTTGTTGAGGAATGCATTCATTGCAGGTGGCTCGGTGTGCACCTGCAGTGTGAGATTCTGATTGAGCTCTAGGTGGGCAGGAGGCTGAGCCCGAGGCAAGAGGCAGAACAAAGGGCTCGGGGACCAGTGTCCCAGTTACTGGACACTCAGAGACACGGCAGGAGCCAAGGACTCAGGAGAAAGAGCGAGAGTTTCAGGTGCTTGGACTGTGAGGGTATAAAACCCCAGAGTGTCCCTTCTGAAGGGCACCGTCTCAGGCTGTTCATATGTTACTGTTCCTTGAATAAATGGCTTTATGGAATGAGACATCTCTGACTCTGCCATGGGAAACCTGGGGCCAAACTTGTAAGGGAACCTGATCTGATTGTGTGAGTGAGGTGCGTGGGGAGTAGGGGAGGGGGGACCCATCAACTCCCACTGTGAAGCAGCTTCAGTCCCAACAGTGACAGTCTCTGACCTTGGGAGTGTGGCTGACAGTCTCTGAATGGTCAGACTGGGAAGTTTTCCTTAACATGGTAAACATTTAAGTGAAGATCAAGGGTATCAATCATTATGATATGTAATGATAGCAAGAATAATATTTGGAACAAATTTCCAGCTTAAAGGTTTAAAGTAATTCCTCACTATTAAAATTAGGATAAAAATATGACAGGGATGAGCTGCCCTCGAAGGTGCCTGCCTGATTGTTACAGTGGGTTTATTCTGCATGATATTGGTAACAGCTGGAAAAAAGATGATGGGTTTAAATAAAAAAGTAATTTACCTGAAATTTTCTATCAGTTGCTAAATTCTGGGTCTATATTCTATTTTCCAAAGTGTAAGTTTTATAGCCTACAGGTTGATGTCCTCTGTTATATACTAAGGCTGTTCAGACTTCCAGGTGCTAATAGCTGGTGAAGCTTTTTCTGTCCTCAGACAGTACAGTGACACTGGTTCGAGTGATGCTTGCACAGAACGGAGATATGTAGCAGGACCATGGGGAAGAAAATGGAATAGTTGCACCAAAATGGTAGTCTACTATGGCTGAAAAAGATGTATTCTTACTAAGACTGTACATGTAGTTGCTTACATTTTTGCATTTATAGATGCAATGTGCCTGAGAAGCTGATCAAGGTGGTGACTTGCAATCTTGTGCCTAGTTTATGGGAAAACTCAGAATTGACATTTGGTGGCTACGCATAAATAGAATAATTTGCTCCTAAGAAAAAGTGTCATACTTAAAATTTGATATTTTTCTTTTCAAAATGAAAGAAGCCTTTGGCATAAAATTTATTCAGGGTCACATTTCACCTCTAACCTGTTTTGTTTTTTTTTCTTTCTCAAACCTGTACCTAGTTGCACTTTAATATTTGCAGTCTCTCTGGATTGTCAACATCATTGTATAATAACCAACTTATTATAGAAAGCAGTAAATGCCATGCTGCCAATCACTTGTCCATCACACTAACAGGTGCACTGCCATTGTCAGTGTCAAGCTGAATACTGGGGATCAGTTAGACAGGTGGAGTAATTTACTCATCTTGTAGTGGCAGAAGGGGACACCTTATCAAGGAAAAAAGAGAAGTAACTTCCCTTGGTGCATTTGGTATCTGGCTATATAACTTGGATTTATAGTCTCTGTGTAGAAACTTATGTGCAGACTATATTTTACTCTAAGGAGGGAGGCGGGGGTAAGTTCTTTTAGGTATTATGCAAGAGTATTTCTTTTTCCTTTCTCTTCACCTTATCCACTGTCATTCTCACCCTCTGCCCCCACCCTCCCATCCTCAACCTTTCACTATTGTCAACTTAACAGACTGCTAGATGCTAAGTCCTTGAAAGATCTGTCAGTCTACTGGAGTAAAATAAATAAGAAAAAAAGTCAAACTACAATGAGGAGGAGCAATTAATGTGTTTTAAATTTTTTTCCACTGCCATTTTATTGACAGTGTCTGGAAGAGAGAGGTCCAGAGCATGGGTTTACTATTTCATCCAAAGAGTAAATATAGGAGTTATTACAACAGTACCAATGGCAGTCTTCACCCATCCTAATCTCTGTAGCTATGACAGCTGCTGGTTAATACCCAGAAAGTTTCTGGGGTTATCAGAGAAAGAAGTTTCTTTATTTACCTGCCTTTCTCTGTTACTATCAGTGTGCTGGAGAAATTCTCAGGTATCATCTGTGATCAGACTGGAGCTTTAAGCAGGAGAGCTTAATCTGGTGTGTTTGTATTGGTAGCTTCTGACTAAAGCCGTCTGTGGTCATGTACAACCAGTAATTGCCTGGTCTGGTAAATAGAGCTATGAGAGCAATCTGTGAGTCTTCAAAGTCAGAGTGGTAGAGGCAGCCTCAGACTAAACAGTGGGATGGATGAATTCATGGTAATGGTTTTGAAACCTCACTTTTATTGAAGCACAGAGAGCACTGGCTGGTTGGTAGATGAGATATACTGTAAATGAATTCTAGTTTGCTCACAGGAGCATTCCTAGCAGTACATGCACCCTCAGACTAGGAAATTTTGGGGTTTAAACAAACTTTAGGTTGCTGAAGTATCAATTTTCTTTTGGATATGGCTAATAACAGGCTTGACCTGTGGGTTGACAGGGAGTTTTGTTGTTCATTGACTGTCATGTTTATCAAATGGCTCCCTAATCTCCAATTCCATCATCTAGATATGTAGTTCAGCAATTCTTGTGAGGAACTGAGCTTTCCCTTCTTCCCTTCTCTGTCTACCTAAATGTAATGGGCAGTGCTAAGACTTCAGAGGGCCTTGGGCATAATATCACATTATACCTAATCTGATGTAATTACAGGCTGCTCCCAACAAGGATGCTTCCAGCCCTTATGCCCTTGTAGTTCCTGTTGCTTATCTTGTGTCCCTTAAAAGGAAAAGAAAAAATGTTATTTTCCACTAATCGGCAAGAATCAACTATCTCCTGGCTGCAGGACTGCTGGGAAATGAAGAGGGCTAGGATTAGCTTTTTCAGTGGCAGCCAGCAGTTAGGTAGGTGGAGGGTGAAACTGCACCTCCACAGCCCTTCCTTGTTCAGCATGTGGCCCTCATGGATAGGCACCTAATCATTCCCTCTGTTTACTTTGCTATTACTCTCCACAAAATAATACAAGCCCATTACTATCATGCATTAACTTCTGAGATTTTTTTTTAATAGTGCTGTAATGTTATCTCTGTTTAACTAGTACAATGTTTACAGGTATTAAAAAGCATCATCCTACTCCACATTCTGTTTACCAGGACAGCTTGCAACCTCAACGCCTGTAATTGCAAAAGAGACTTTTTTTCTCTTTTTCTTTCTGTTGTGATTTATGAAGTTCAGAGCCCTTGAAAAGTTTGAAGGGTTTGATCCAGAGTATTTTCTTTTAGGTTAGTATTTTGAAATTCAAGTTGCTAAACAGGAAAAGCAGAAGAATACTTTGCACAGATGGAAAAAAGAAACAAAAGCAAATTCCTGAAAATATCTCTTTTTACTGGACACTTAAAGAAAACATTTTGTTTTATTTTAAATATATTTTGCCTAAAATTGGCATTCTTGCACTGTATTAGGAAACTGGGCTCAGAAATCACAGATCAAGGTCAAGTCCTAGAAATGAGCCTGAGGCTTTTGCTACACAAAGCCCCAGGGCTGGACGCACTTATCGACTGCTCATATTCTGGTGCCGCAACTAACACAAGACCTTCATATTCCAGGCTGTCCCCCTTTCTAATCCTTTTTTTCCTAGAGAAAAGAAACATGGATGAATACCCTGACTGCATGCTAATCTGTATGATAATTTGGTAAATCAGGCCCCTAAGGAATTATGAATACATGCAGACTCAAAATTTCCATCACCCTTCTGACTTTTGTCTTTGCATAAAGAAAACCAGAAGTCAGGTGATCCGCTGGTGTGGGGTGATCCACGTGGTTTGCATGACAGGGCTGCCAATGTGGAACTGAAATTCAGTAGAACACAAGGCTTATAAACAGGAGAAACTTGGGTTTGGTTAAATGCCATTTTGGCAAAATAGATGCTTTGGCAAATGCCATTGCCACTTCTGTTTTAGAAAGTGTTTGATATCTGAGAACTAAAACACTAAGAACACTCTTTAAAGGTACAGGTCAGGAAATACTCTTGTTGCCATTTATTCTTAATAACTTGCTCAACAATAAAATGACTGCAAATATTCAAATTAGATAAAAAAAAAAAACACCTCCACAATGTCTGAGAATAAAGAAATAGATTTGGAGACCCCTCTACATTATTTTCTCTCTCACCTGAATGAAGACTGGAAAGATTAGTTCAGTTATCACAGCTTTATTGACTTTCTTTTCATTTTCAGAGGTACTTTTTAAGGTAAATTATGCTATTCATTTACAATAAGCATACTAGTGTTCTCTGCTCCTTGCAGTTCTCTCCATAAATGAAAACTGTCTCTAACGCAGGCAGTCCAGCTCTTTGCATGACAGCTAAATTCCCTTTTTCTGTCTTGATCTTACAGTTCTGTTTCTCAAAAAAAACCTCACCATACCACCTCTCTTTCAATGCCTTTTGAATATTTCTTCTATTTCTGCTGTGTAGTACAATCTAAAAAGAACACAGTCTTTCACTGGTTCTGATATTATGCTTTCCCACCCAGTGATACAATTTTGTCTGAACTATAACCAGTGCTTTCAGATCTGGTGTGTAAAGCTAAGTGGCTGCACCCACAGTGAATTGAATAAAAATTGCAGTTAAATATACCACACATGGATCCAGGAGCTGAGCCATTAAGTGTCAGCTCTGGAAATGCTGGTCTGTGTGTTCTGAAGCAATGAAGGGAAGAAGGAAAGGGTAACAACCAGGGAAAATTAATGAAGACTTTTTTTTCTTTTTTTTATTTTTTTAATCAGAATACATTTATGATGCGTATGAAAGCACCTCTTTAGAAACACCAAATTCTTTACCTACACTGCTTCAGTAGCAGAACTGCCCTGTAAAATGCTAGGAAGTTCTTCATCACTGGATTGCTTTTATGTGTTCATAAAAGCTCTAATAATAACTTCATTGTTTGGACTCTGTACACACTGCAGAATTCAGGTAGTGCTTACTGCAGTTCAGAGGAGCTGTATACTCTGATATGTTCAGATACTATTTTGTGTGCAATTTTTGTTTTATTTTTTTTTGATAGAGTAGTGAATAGAAACACCATATTTTAAAGGATTTCTGGTTTAAAAAATGAATACCTTTTTCTGCCTGAAAAATTATATTCATAAATCTAGTTGTCATGTTCTCACTGGGAAAATAAAACAGAGGATATATAACTGTCCTGATGAAGCTTTGCAGACCTCTTGAAAACTTAATCCATTGTTTTGAGTACAGAAAGCAGAATTCCTACTTATATAGCTAAGAAGGCTGCAAGATTGAAATCCCAGAGGCCAACTCCAGAGGCCAACCATGGGTTCAGCTCATTTATGTGAGTTGGTTCATTTTTCAACCATTTTTTCAACAACTTGCAATTTAAATGTTATCACATAATGGCACAGGGAATTTCACATCTTCTATTGTTAGCCTGAGGAACAATACTGGCAACTGCTTATAGAAAAATACTTTTTTTGTTTGGTTTTTTTTGGTAAAAGCTCAGCTCCCTGTTTGTAGAATATGTTTTAAAAGAGATGTTTCAGATGCAGTTTTTTGGGAGGAATACTTATATTGCTGCCAGCTTACATCTCCCACTGGGAGCCACTGTGGAGCAGGGATTACCTCAAATAGGTTTTAGCAGATGAAACAAGTCACCAAAACAAGCTTGTCTTTCTTTTTCCTTCCTCTCTCTGCAAATAACACAGTGGACAGAAGGAGATGAATTACATTCTAGTATGTCCGCCATAGCCATCCTATATCTCAGGAGATTTAACTTAAATAACATATGAGTAAGGTATCATCTGAAAAGTTCTAAAGATAATAGCAAATACATATATGATATCACACTTGTGGGAATGTGTAGCTTTTACTATGTTGCTGCAGTGTTGCTACATTATCATTTACATTTCTGTTCTCAGTCAAATGTTCCCTTTTGTTTTGCCTTTGCTTTCAGGAACTGAAAGGCATTTAAATTTTGAAGCAGTGTATACTGACACAAACTAGTTATACTAAACAAGATTCTTGCTAAACAACAAATTTTGTTTGCTTCTACACTGAATGAAAGATCTTTTCTTTTTATTTCGTATGGGAAAAAAAAAAAAAAAAAAAGAGTGGCATTTATGCCTGCACATACAAGCTGTGGTTTTGTATATGCAGTTGCTATCCTTGCTGGTTGGTCTCCAAGGGCTGTTGAAGTAAACCGATGGGTTTGGGTTTAAGCTGATAAGTTTGAGTTTCAAGACTGAGAAAATGTTGTTTGTATATACTCAGAGCCCACGCTTTACCTGGTGTAGAAAACTGCAGTCCATATAGTGCCTCATGGTGTGTGGCCACAGGTCGCTGCTGAGTTTCTGTTCGTAATTGTCACTCAATGTGAACAAAGCTGAGGAGGCAGAGCATCTCTGAATTTCTACTTTGACAGTAAAAGTAAAATTCTCTCTGAAAGGTAGGCCACATTCAAAATACTTTATCTTGTTAAATTGTTGCCTCATGCCCTATCTGCATGTAACTGCAGGCGTTTTTCCACATCATACTACTACCTTCGCTGCTCTAGCTGTTAGAATCCATAATCAGTTTAACATTTGTCTCCAACCAAAATCTCTTCTTCAGCAACTTAAGCCTTTAAAGGTGAAGTGATGCAGCTTTCTTCACTGATATGTGATTACATATTAATCATACAGTAGAAATTCCCTCTATTGAAGACATTTTATAGCATAGCTTGATTTTTCCCTCTAAATTGATCAAAAATGGGTAAATCTTTTGTTGCTCTTACAAGCTTCATGAAGAAATAGTTCAAAAACAATTCCTAAGCCTTTCAGAAAACAATTCCCTGTCATTAGACTAATAAAAATGCTTCCTGTTTCCAACAAAGCGTAATCTATAACATGTATTCTTAAGGTCTAGTTATACATTCTCACAATTTATTTTTTTTTTTCAACAGAAAAGCAATCACTTAATGCTTTCCAATCCTGAATTACTGGAACAGGTGCCCGGCAAACAATATCTGTTCTCTCAGCCTTTGTATTTGTGCAGTCCACATAGTTTATAGCATCACTCTTTATGTTGTTGTTGGTGTTATTTTATACTGTAAGAACAAGTGTAAAGCACCATTTCTAGTTATGACTGAATTGGGGAAAAGGAGAAAAACAGTCAATTTACCCCAAAAATTGGCCTAAACTTCCGCAAAATTTGTTTTTTAAATAGTTTCCTCATATTATTTGAAACTAAATAAACTCCTACACTAATGTAGTTTATTGTGGATGAATGATATTGGAATTTATTCTCATACACAGAAAGCATGATACTTTAAATTACGTAATTCTTGAAATGAAGTTTGAGTCAAAAAGGTAACTTTGTGAAAATGACAGTGTGGAGTTCCCTGTTTCTTCCTTCTCAGAGTTTTCCCTATTAAATGTGTTTAGCTTGCAAATCTAAAAATCATTTTTCTAACTGCCAGCTGTTCAAACTGAACTTCAGATCTTAAATCTGTTTCTCATCTCTTACCCACAGAACAGAGTTTACTTACTGAAACTTAGATGCCAGTCCTTTTTGGTGATGGATGAGGCAGAATAGGACTCAGCTCGTTCTTCCAGATAGCAGCTGTAGTGACATTACCATTTCATTGCAACTATTATGAAAACATTGCTAAATGAGGAAACAGATGCAAATCTTTAAACAGAAACTGTTCTGTGGACTGGAAGTACGTATTTTTTACATTTTATGTTTTGTTTGTGCACACCAAAGCAAGTTAGAACAAATGCAGGTGTGATTGTCTTTCATAGGGAGAGAAAATACAGCTAAGATATTGGAAGCTGCATTATTCAAAGCCACAGAGGCTGTTTTTCATTGTCTAATATGTATCACTTTAAGACTGATTTGCTTATCTCTGTGGCTAGTAATAAAAAACATTTTACCTTTCTGAGTAGTTGCCTTACAAGATAAAGAGCTGTAAATTGAAGTGTTGTTGAATGGTTGCTTGTCTAGAAAGCATTTCTTTAAACTCCTTTTTTATGTGCACTTAAGTATTTTCTTTTTCCATTCCTTGATAGTTTTCCCTCAGAATAGAAACCGTGGACATCTTGATCTCTTTCACTTGTCTTCCCAAGAAAAGCCTAAGCCTCCAGGTCTGAGTTTGACCAGAATTATGAAACTGTGTAGTCTCAACAATCTGGTATAGTGTCCATCATGTCTGTAGGCTCTTTTTTCCCTGTCACCTATCTTCTTTTCCACGTAGCACAACTTGGCCAATATATATTTCAGTAAAACACAAAGATTTAAATCAAAACTTTAATTCCCCACTTTTACTAACTATTTTGTTTGGCAGAAGCTTTATTACACAATAAATGAGTCTTTTGGAAAAAGCCAACTGCTTCGTATAAAACAAGCTCCTGTTCCTTTATTGCTTTAGGGGGAGAACAATGAAAATTTACTGTTACTGGCCACATCAACCTGAATGAAAGCCAAATAGGAAAATTGAAACTGATTGTCAAGTTCATCATATCTAATACAATAGAGGCAAATTAGAGTTATCTGCAGCAGCAGAAGTAGCAGCAGATTGCATTATAAATCATCATATCATTGACAGTCAATTACATTCAAAACTTTTCAAGCATGAGGCAGCGGCAGTGTTTATCTACTAACAAACTTATTCAAGCCAGAAAACACAGTGTGGGTGCATAAGAAGAATTTCTTGGGATTCTGAAGGGTTTGCATTAAAAAGAGAGAATTTTTTCAGAAAACGTATTCCTTGAAGAGTAGAAAGGATGAATCCCGGGTTGTTGCAAAATTCCAGCTTTCAACCTAATCTGCCTTTCTTCTTCCGCTGCAGTTAACGCACATTTGACTGTTGTCTGGGAGAGCCCTCCAGTAATGTCAACTTCTCTCCAGTCTTCTCTGCTTCATTACCACTTCTGCTTTCACAATATTTCTAGCTCCCTTCTGAGTTCCCAGCATTTCTCCTTTTCTTGTTCTTTTGTTTATTTGCTTGCTTTTAATTTGAAATACATTTTTAATTTGTCTTCAGAATTAATTGCTTCCTGTAAATTAATCAAAAAATGTAACCTTGCATTTTAGGCAATCAGTGACTCACCTAATGGATATTATAATCTTAATTAAATAAATTCTAATAAAATAGATTTTATAAAAAATAATATAAATTGAGAGAAAATGCTAGACAATATCTACCAGTCAGTTTATTGTATGAACTCGCAGAATCGGACTGAACTCTCAGAATTAAATGCAATTTTTTCTCTACTGAAAGTTACAATGAGTGTGCTTTCTGGCTGTTCCCCTGGGCATGAGGGAAAGCACAGAGCAGGAGCAAAAACTTATGGCCCTAAGATGAGGGTTTGTGATTTTGCTGTAGTGCAAAAGATGGGGAGATTGCTCCATATGATGGTGCATCTACTTTTTCAATACACATAGAAAGCCCTGAAGCTGTAACAGAGTGTAATGCAGGGTTAGTATTGATCTTATATCTATACGCCTGTATTGAGTAGGAGAGACTGTTGGGTTTTAGGGAGAAGGTCCTAAGTTTATTTTTTTGTAATCGAATCTGGGTATATCTCCAGAGACTCTCTAGCATCAGGTCTCTTCATATTTTTGGGATGACTTGAGAAAGCTATTGCAATATGGCAATGAATTGCTCTAATATTGAATTGGATAAAGAGTATAGGTTGAGAACTATGCTGCTGTTTGGCAGAATGAAAGGTTTATTTTTAATAAGAAATAAGATATTTCAGGCCTGGGTTCTTCCTCCTGCAAGAGGTCTCCTTTGGGCTCTGAGTGCCACTGTCTCCATCCCATTCTAGTCAGTGGAGCCCACTTGTACTGCATGGAGACATGCTTGAGATTCATTCTCAGCTGCAGTCCTAAATACTATGTAATTTTTGTCATTAGCTACCCAGCCCTTTTTTTATTTGAGGTAAGGGGAGCATGAGGGTGAAGAGCCATTTTGTTGCAGTTTCCACACATTTCTGCTTAATTTTGCCACACCTGAGAACAGATCTGTATGTCCCTCCAAAATAAGCCTGTGAGCTGAAATGCTAAACTTAGTACTCCTTGGTTAATTAAATGGAAAGTAGAGGTAACTGCATGAAGTGGTTCAGATATTAGATGGTATAATCATGCCAAGAATCTAGAACAAGAACTGAGTTAATGTAGATGTTATGGTTAGTTGCTTGAAGATAGGTAGGATGAACCTATTAAGTCCAAGATCAGAATGAACATTACCAAAATTGACACTGACATAATTTTAAAGCGCTATCAAATTAGCTGAACAGCAGAAAAGAAAGGCTTGTGCATAATGGTGAAATTAAAAGTGTGTGTGCAATTTCACATGTCTGGACACAATAAAAAAGTCTCTAGCTAATGTTTTATTGGGGAAGTAAGGAATAAAAATGTCAGTGCTTTGTGTGAAATTCAGATATGCTGGTTATGCTGCTCCTCTGGAACTGTGCAGATGACCTACAGTCCTGTGTTGTGTCTACCTTACGGGTCATAGCCTGTCTTCTAAGGGAGTCCCTGGGGCATTAGCTATCTTTGTTAAGGTAACTGAATCTGATCCCCTCTTCGGTCTGTTGTCACATTATTGAATTCCAACGACAAGATAGACGACAATTATGCATTCAGCGCAGTTGTTTGCTTTTGGTTAGATGTTTCACTGAGTGTGGGCTGAAACCTAAGTTTCTGTGGTTAGAAAAAGTTTAGCATATTTTCAAAGATTTTCAGTTTTGCTACTTACTGGCAGTAAATCATATCTTTCTTTATCCATGTCATTTGCCTCTTTTAGCTTTTTTATGGAATACTCTTGCGTCCACTATTGAAATAGTAAATACTAAACTTAGTATATAAGGAGTTTTCTAGAGGATTATGTTCCATATCCTTACCATACTAGGAAACTGTGGTGTATGGGTGGCTTGCTTGCTCTTAAAGATTCTTGACAGCTGGGGTATGACAAAAAAACACTTTTCTGTATGCTTGTTCTCAATTTTTTTAGACTTGGATTAAATAAGCCCTGTTGATCCAGGTTATTATTTTATGTTTGCTTTCATACATTTCACATGCTGAGTTCTGTTGCGTGCTTTATTCCAGAGGAATAGGTCATGGTTAGTAACTCAGTGGGTGATATTCTGAGAATCAAGAAGGATTTGACTGTTTACAAACATGCATTTTAGTAACCATCATGAATAAAATACTAGATTTCAAATTATGGTTTTGATTACTTGAAATTGAAAGTTACTACCATTGTGTTATCAGAAATACAGAAGCAAACTTGTGATAGGAACATTAGTTAAGATCAAGGGTAGTGATTTGATCTCAATAACATAAAAACCTATTCAAATCACAGGCTTGGTTTTTGGTTTGTGGTTTGGTGGGTTTTTTTACTTTTGAATACATTATTTGTCTTCAGTCATCTTTTTGGACATCTTTCCAGTGGTTTTCTTTTTATCTATGCTCATAAAAAATAAATAATACGTCGTCTTCTTTTTCACTTGTCCTACATGATCCTGCTAACATTGACTGAAATTAGTAGGACGCCTATCTTACTTTATGCTGTATATGATCCCTTATTTAAAATACTGGAATTGGTTTTGGAGGCCACATTTTCTGCTCACTAGCTTTAAATATTTGATTTGGTTTAATGTTCTGAGCAGACATGAACAGGGATTTTGCAAAGCAGTTTTGACATATTGTTAAGTAGTCTTTAGACTGTAGGAATTTGTTGGATACTTTGTTCTTTCTTATTGAAGTGTATGTATTGGCAATTAATGTTTGAGATTACGTGCAAACTCTTGAACATATCAGACCCTCAAAACCATTCCATTTCTTGTTAATGTGTCCTGAATTTCAACCTTAGAAGACTTTTCAACCAAGACTTTGTATTTTAACATTATCACTCCTACAATTCCTGTATTTCCAAGCAAAAGTTTTAAAAGGCTTTTTTTTTTGTTTTTGTTTTTTTTTGTTTTTTGTTTTTTTTGTGTGTGTGTGTGTTATCTTTTTGCATTTATTTTGGATTTCTTGGTGGGTTGAGGTCATGTTGGTGTGGGGACAAGTGCCTGTCTTATTTTTAACTGCTTCCCAGTGGGAAACATCTTATCTGTAGAAAGCCCAATTAGAAGCTATAGGAATGCATATGTTCTCAGAACTTGGTAGTGTATAGACAATATGCATAATTTATGCAACACGTTTGGGATTTTGTACCTTCTTTCTATTATTTTGTAGGAAGGAAAATGATAGATTGTCAAATCCTGCTACATGTTTTAATTTTTGGTAGAAGGAGCGAATATGTTTATACAAGGTCACTCAACTCCTGTAAGAAAGATTAAAAATGTGAGAAATTATTTGCTGAGGTAAACCACCTCTGTTAGACAGCAAAATTCATCACTCCAGTCTTGTTTAGTCACATACAAAATACACAGTGAATGTTAAAAATTCAAGGGAATTAATGTTTTAGCCAAAATATTTTCAGGCAATCCTAGAAGAAATGTTGAGGATTGATGAGAACTGGTTTTCGTGACATTGACACAAACAATTTCTCTGATGTGATCCAAAGTTTAGGTTGCCACATGTGAACCACAGTTTGTTGACACATGGTTGAGTGTGCAGTGATCCCACAGAATGTGTTTACCCTCTTTCTGTTTGCAAGGCAGTAATAACCAGGCTCACAGATTGTTGTGAAGTAGCTAACAGTGATTCTGGTAAGTGAAATTGCAACTTATCAGACAAATTATGTGCCTTCTAATCATGCAAGATTTCTATCATATTTATGCCTTTTTGTTGTTTTCCTTTTAATAGGTTCACTTTTCATGTTGAGGTTGGGTTTTAAAGCACTTCATAGTTTGTCTAGCTCCCAAGTCAGTGTTCTGGAGTCCCATTATTCATCTTATTCTGTATATCTATTCTCTATAGTTTTAAGGGAAACAATTGGATTTTCTTCCTAGTTGCTAATGAGTATTAAAAAGTGTGTTTCTCAGGACTTCTGAATTCAAATTGCAAGTCAAGCTCCTTCAAAATGGTTATCACAGAACAGAACGCTATCTCTATTTATCAAATATTCTTTCCTGTAATTAACAGTGTAGCCATGTTTTTGAATGGTCAGCCATTAGTACTTGAAGGTGAGAAAGTTACTCTGAGATACATTTTCAGATTTGCTGAAAAAGTGAACAAGTTTTTTGCAAAATAAAAAAGATCTGTGGGTTAGGGTTTGTGGTATGGTTTTGACATTCAGAAGGTCTGGGTTTATTAGCATGAGCATGACATTAGTTTGTCATTGTCCAACTGTATAAGTCTCAAATTATGAATGTTTGAACAACATGTTTGAATAAACAATTGGAACCTACATTTCAGCCTTCTCCCTCACAGAGAGAGAAATGCCCACAGTAGAATGAGGACAATGGACTTTGACAAATTTAAGGAGCAGATAATTAGGGTCCTGAAGGAAGCTCATTGAGTATTGGAGGCACTGGCTCTGGTAGGCATGCATGTGCATACCCTTTTGTGAGGTGGTGCAAAAGGGACAGGCAAATCTGTAAAATACCACTGTAACTGCATCAGAATGTCTTTGATAACCTGAACCAGAAAGAAATCATAAAAACATGAATTAAGAATACAATCCTGTAAAATATATGAACAGGTTTACTGTGTGAAAGATGTGAAAAATAGTTATTCAAGTCAGTTCTTCTGGGGCCATATCTAATATGTTGGGAAGTTTTGGTCATCACAGTATAAAGGAAAGTTGAGCAAGCTAGGGAAAGTCCAAGAGATAAGAATAAGAATGACGAGAAATATTGACGACCTGACCTATAAATGATATTGATATACTTATTTTTTTATTCAATTCACAAAAAAGAAGATTCAGAGAAAATATGACGTCTCGGTTATGCAAAATTGGGTGTAAACAGGACAATGGTACTGCTTTTCTTGGCCAATTAATGAAAGAGAAGAAAAATACATGGGGTTAAACTACAGATTAAGATTAGGGTAAAAGACAAAAGCTTATCAGCCAGTAAAACTCTGGAATAAATTACCCACTGGTAGTTTATTTTCTGGAGTTTTCTTCAAATTTGCCAAATGTCTAACAAATGAATCAAGTATAATTCCTTTTCTTCATCTTACTTCCAACTGAAGTAGATGTTCTGTGAGAACTCATGTCCCATTCATTAATGTGAATCCATAAAAATTATGTTTATTGTACCAGGTTTACTTAGCATTTTAGTGCCTCGGTTCTTTATGCTTAAAATACAACAATACTTTTTCTACATTTGGTAGTTGCGGTGAGAGTATATGTACATGAAATATTGAGATTCCTTGGGTACTGTGAGAATGGAAACCATATACATTTACACTGTAGAGTGATAGACAGCTACTCTATGTAAAGTCATTGTGAAAATGACATGTCTTTGTCTTGAATTCTTGCTTTCTATTTCTGGGAGATCGGAAGATACAGGGGCTTCACAGAGTTGTAAAGGAAGTATCTAACCTCAGTTGTGCCTCTTGAGACCCTTTGGACAATTTTTGGAGAAGTGTTATTTGCATATCTCCAATCAACTCTTTGGCAAGTATGGGAAAGGTTCCCAGCTGCCAGTTTTGACAGCCACAATTCTGGCAGCTGTTAGTCTTGAAGGCAAAGGAGGCAAAAAAAAGAAAAAGTAATGGCACTGGTATTTTTGTAGAGCTTGGGTGACATTTAATATTACCTGCTGAAAATAATAAAAATAAAAAGGCATGAATGAGGACTAGAAAAAAGGATTACAACTCATGGAGCAGATAATAGTAATTCAGTATTTTAAAGCAACTCAATGACTATTTAATCTCTGAACAGTTCCACTTGCAGCTTATTAAACTGAAGTAGAAATAAGAAATTACAGGCTGAAGGAATGAGGTTAAAAATAAATCCACAAGTGGGTTGGCAAAATGCAACTTCTTTGGGAAAAGTAGTTTAACAAGTGTCAGATTTCTGTTGTTATTTTCACAAGAAAAGGTCTGATACTGCTAAGTATATCTCAAAAAGAGGTTACTTTAATATAAAGTTATAAAATAATGATTGTATAGAATAAATAGTTTTTTGGGTGTTTGAAGAATTTAGAGAGAAAACTTTATGAAAGGGTGAGATGCTGTCTCATGTCTTTTATTTATATTTGCAATATGTTGATTTTACTTTTAAACAATAAACCAAACTATTTTTCAGTGAACTGTGAGGTAATTTTAAGGACCCATCATGATGTGACTCAGCACTGGTTGCTGGCCATTTTAATGGAGTTTGTATTTTCATTCACTGGGATACTGTAGTATTCTGAATGCAAAACTGAAGTTACAAGAGGTTTTACCTGATTAGGAACCACATAATTTGACCTGAAGGTCACATTACATTTTCTCTTGTATTGAAGTATTATGGATAATATTAATCTGTATTTGTCTTTTGTTTTCTGCTATATGTTATCATGATGCATTGCCATTACAATAACAAATAGCCTGTCAACACATTTACCGGACCGTAACCCTCTTGGGATAATCACTGAATTTTCATCAAGATGGCAATGATTAGTGTTTCTGATTATGATAATCAAATAACTAATTAGCTATCATGTTTCAGAAAAGACATAAAATTAAAAATGTTTTCAGAATGTGTTAAGACTGAAGTTTTTAGATACTTTCACTTTTCTCGCCCCCCCCCTCCCGAAAGCTTACAACATGTAGGAAGAAAAGGACGTTGGTAATTTTTATGGAAAAGGTGATGAGTTGTTTCTCACTCTGTCTTATGCTTCTGTTCCTCACAGTATTTTTGCGCATAGCTGATTAAAAAATATTGTGAAATTACTATTGTACTGTGTAACACAAGGCAACACACTTTGTTTCTGGGGCTTGTATGTTTCTTTTCCCTTTATAATTCGTGCCCCTTTTTTTCCAATTTTCAGAAGTGTTAAAGTCTGATAAGATCTCAGTGTATAGGCAGAGATAGGTCTCATCTTCACAGATTGCCTCACAGCGGTGCTGCATTGTGGCACTGAGATGGTGTTCTTCTCACCTTTATGTCAGTTTTATATTTTTGTATTTATTTGAATGTGGTGAAAGCTGGTTGTGTTTCATTCAGATTTCCTGCCTCCAGATGTGAGTCTGACTGGAATTTATGGGGTTTGGTGGGGGTTTTTTTGTTGTTATTGTTTGTTAGTTTACTTACTTGTTTAAGGATATGTCAGAGAAAGAAAGAAACAAAATGAATTCTGGAGTTTGTTAAAGGATTCAATACAGGCAATTCCACTGCCTTGTTCTTTTCCAGAACTATTGTTGGATCCAGATACTTGTAATTGCATTGTTTTCCACGCTGTCCTTCATCTGTGCTCATTTTAAATGTCACAGAGAGAGGTGGTGACATTATGCTAATTTGTAATGGATTCCAGTGTTACAATGCCCCGTTTCTTTGACCTCAGCAAAGAGCACTTGCTGAGAAGAACAGAGGATGATTACCTCCCCTCTGAGCATGAACTAGCTGCTATGGCTACATGACCTTGGATTTAAAGAATAAACTCTAAAATTGCTGTGCAAAGGTTGTACAGGTTTTGTGCCTAAAACAAAGAAAAGATTTCAAAGAGAATTTTTTTCTCCTCTGTGCCTGGGTTTATAGATTCTTCCTCATACAGTGTATCTCTTATTCAGAAATTCACCCATCTAAGCTTGTGAGATCAGTTTTCAGTAAATGTGAAAAGAAATGTAGCTCAAATATATTTCAGATATGCTCTTGAAGAGTTATCAACCTTTTATAGGAGGATTAGATGGAAGACAAAGTATCGCAGTTTATTATGAGTTCATAGCTGGAATTAGAGACTGTACTGGTATCAAGATAAGGATCTGGCCTGAAAGATTGCTGTGATTTGATCCTCCTGCAGCCTAAATGCAGGAATTATTGAGTTCCCAACTACAAAAAGACTCTCAAAGCAGCCCCTGAAACTATATCAATTCCATACTGCTAGAATATAAAAAACAAATGGTGGCAGGATCAAAGGTACAGTTCAGCCATTACTGCTCTTTTTAAAAGAGATCTGAAAGGGTCATGCAAGAGGGCCCTATGAATGGTGGAATTGAAGGAGGAATGCAATCTCCCTTTGAAAATATACTGGCATTATTATGTATTTTGAAGAGGATGAATAAGAAGCTCTATAGTCAAAGCACTGCTGCAGGAGCAGGTTTTTGGCCTTTTTAAAGTCCGTTACAATTACACTGAAGCTCCAAATAAGAGGTGAGTAGAGCCTGAGGACATGCTTCTGCATTCATTCCTTGCCCAAAGCTCCCCCTCACACTCTGGGAGCGTAAGGGGGAGTACTGTGTTACGCAACACTGCTTCAGTTCTTGATTCTGGTTCTCAGAGAAAGATAAATCCATTGTGCAGCTTCCTTATTTCTTCTGAATCAAACAAAGCAAAACCAAAGAGAAAAACCCAGTAAGCAGATTGGAATTCCTTTTGGGAGAAATAATCTCTTTTCTCCAGATGTGTTCTGGTACTTTGATTTTGAAAGATTAGGTGCCTCACACTTGGTGAAAGTCAAAGGCTGTTGGGTTCTGCCCTTGGAATAACTGATATTTTTATATAATAATTTTGATTTTGGATCTTGACACTAATTATTTTTTTCTCTTGATGGTTGTCAAATCATTAATAGTACTGAAGTGAAATGTCTAAGACTATCAATGCCTTAATGGATTTGATTTTTTTACATCAGTAGAATAGGAAAAGCAAAATTGCGTTCTGAACAGATGCAGAATGAATGTCAGTTGTAGGTTACTGTAGCATTTTTCCCTCCATCTTATAGACAGATTTTATTTGTTCTTAAGGGAACTGACCTTAGCTTTGGTACTCCTTTGGGTATCATAGACTTTAAAATTTCAGAGAGGGCTAGACTTTTTTGTGGATTTAAAATGAAGAAAAGAACAGCAATCTTAGACAAAAACCCCAAGCTTTTAAGTCATACTGAGTGTCTTTCTTTCTTCATATTTAGTAACTTTTCCCCCTTGAAGCCTGTTTGCAATTTTTTTTTTCTGAAAACTTGTCAGAAAAGAAAGCTTAAGACAGTATAGAAGGATGATTTTGACGTTAATTATATTTTTGTATTACATACTGCTGGTTTATGCCTCAACTTACTTCAAAATGTCACCAATATTCTGGTCACATTCACTGTCCTAAGGTCCAAATAAAATGTGTTGTCTGTCTAAAAAGAATACTTGTGCAGGCGTGCACATGTATTTGTGCAGATTAGGAACAGAGGGGTTTTTTGTGTGCTCAGAATATCCTCAATTTTAATACCCTAATATATTATTAAAATCTACTAAAATAAATCATATTTCTGTTATGTTTCTTCTTCTGTAAATTTCTAAAAATATAGGAAGACAAAAAATGCAACTGTTTGCTTACATTTCCAGTCACATCTTTAACAGTTGCTGAAATGCTTATGGATTGTTTGGGGTGCTTAAAAAGGTATCCTCTGTTAAAATCGTATTGCAGTTTTATATCAGGAGAGGTAAATTTGAACTCTAAGCTAAATTACACCTGGTTTCCATATTTAGACTGGCAATCACTTATTTTAATCAGATCCCTGTATTACAGTGTTGTACTTCACCTGCTTCAGAAATGAATTTCTTTTGGAATATACTGCACAGGAGGTAAGGGGTTTTTTTTAGCACTGTAGTTAATTCTGCAGTGTAAAGCTAAGTTCATAAAATTCTACAATGCAAATAGTATGTTCACTGCACTTAAAATTCTTCAGTTCAGTAGAGTCAGTCTACTTAGCAGCAAATGGAATGAAATCCTTTAGCTATTAATGAAAATATCTGATGTATTCTTCCTAAGGCAGTCTTTGGACCAAAATGGCATTTGTATTCATCTGGTTGTAAGTTACAAATGTCTACATTTCTTGTCTTAATTTATTTTAAGCATAATGTCGAGGAAATCACAGTGGCCTGTAATGTAGATCTGCAGAGCTGTTATCCAGTTGTAATTTGAAAGCTTTCATTCCATTTTCTTTCTCTGAAATAATTTTTTGGCAAGACAAAGGAAGCAGCAAGACAGATCCCATTATTGTTCAAAGTATATTTTGATGAGAGTTTTTTTAAATGCATACCTGTGGCAGATTGGCCAAAACAGAGGTATAAAATTCAAATACAATGGTTTTGAACCCTTGAAACACAAGAAGAAGGCACAGAACATCTGAAAACTGTGATCCATACCAAAATTTTTCTGTATTCCTTCTCTTTGTGAATAGTGACGTGAAATGGCACCTTTGGATATAGTAAGATGGAAAGATGGATGATAACTGAATGTGAATAATCTTTGCAGTTGGGCTTTGAAATACATGATTGGTTTTCCTAAATGTGAGGTTTTGCTTACTGTTCTCCAATTGCTTGCTTTTTCCTCATTTTTTTCCTTGGCACACTTAATGCTTTGTTGGATTTTAGCTCAACTAGTCTGGCTTGTATGTTACAGATCATTTACTAGGAGCCTGCTGGGTTACTTTCTAAAAGGGTACCGTTCTTCAGTTCTTAAATAAATCACTAACAATTCCATTGTAATTGTACATTTAATGAATTATTTGCAAACCTTTGCCGGATTATTTTCAGTGGGTAGCTGGAGTAGTGGTTTATTTTATATTTCTGCAGTATGTTGGCTGCTACATGTGCAAAAAAATACACTGTTAAACTTCAATTCTAATTTAAGTATTGTCAAGCAATACTAGCTCATTTTTTTCTTTTTCTTATTCACTTTAAAACAAAACATTTAAAAATAAATCTGGTTTAATTTTTTCTGGGTTTTTTTAGGCGTTTTTTTTTTTATGTGTGCCATGGAGCTGAGTGTTCTAACTGGAATACAAAATGCACTTGGGAAGAAAATGTTAACAATATTTGATAGCTTTATGCCTCAATTCAGTCATACTATCACAGTTTGAGAGTTAAGGGAATTATTCTTAATATGACATATATCCCTGACTTGATTCTTATTCACTGCTGGTTGCTTTCCACTGTGGGCACTATTCCCCTTTGCAGAGGCCTGGGAGCCCTTGTCAGTGAACACTTAGGCAAAGGAAGCATTCGGTACCTCAGCCTTGTTTATGCCTGCTATCACTAAGATACCTGCACAGACATTTTTGTTGTTCACCCTTTCACTGTCTACATCATAATAGAAATTTTTATTGTCCTTTTGTCCATCGCAAGTGTCAGATTTAGGTGGGTTTTTGCTCTCCTAATATCAACCCTCTGTGCCCTGGAAGTGCTTCCAAATTACTCCTTTTGTAGCTTGTTCTGCTTCCATCTCTTGTAAAATGCCTTTTATTTTTTACATTGGAACAGCACAGTATTGTACAACTATATATTGCTGTGTATGAGGGAGGTGATTCTGCCTCCTGTTCTCCAGTCTCATAAGACCTCACCTGGAGTACTGTCTCCAGCTCTGGAGTCCCCCATATAGTAATGCCATTGACCTGTTGGAACAAGTCCAGAGAAGGGCCACCAAGATGATTAGAGGGATGGAGCACCTCTAATATGAAGAGAGGTTGAGGGAATTGGAATTGTCCAGCATGGAGAAGAGCAGGTTTTGAGGAGACCTAATTGCACCCTTCCAATACCGGTAAGGAGCCTACAAGAAAGATGGAGAGAGACTTTGTAGAAGAGCATGTAGTGACAGGTCAAGGGGGAATGTCTTTAAACTGAACAAGTAACTTTAGATATTGGGAAGAAATTTTTTACTGTGAGGGTGGTGAGGCACTGAAACAGGTTGTCCCCATCCTTGGAAGTGTTCTGGGTCAGATTGCCTGGGGCTCTGAGCAATTTGATCTAGTGGAAGGTGTCCCTGCCCATGACTTGGGAATTGGAACTAGGTAATTTTTAAGGCCCCTTCCAACCCAAGTCATTCTATGAGTCTGTGATACTTAATGCTACCAGTATATGGTACTAAAAAAGAAATTGCAGCTTTGTAAGTATTCTGATACTTGGTCTGTTATTATAACAATTTGCAACAATTTAAGTCAGTGCATGTTTACTTGTATTTATTTATTTGCTATAATAGTCCAACATCCTCTCATGGTATACTTCAGTCTTTCTCTGAGCAAGTAAGTGCTTATTCAATTTGGTTTGGATGTATTTCAGGAGTGTTTAATGTGTACCAAACCTGACTGAGTGTGTATCAGGCAGAGTGGATAAGAGTCTACAGCCTTTTTCTGACAAACATGTAATCTGAAAACATTTTAAAAAATATTACTGACAAAAGTGGCTGAATAAGCAAAACAGAAGTCATAGTCTTCCATCATAAGGTTTCAAACCCTACAAAAAGTTAAAAGTCAGGTATGTGCTTTGCAGAAATAAAATGGCTACTGATGGTAGTAAGATTCTTTTCAGGTGTAAAGCTATATAAACATATGCTTATGGGATCTGTGTGTGCATTTTTATCAAAAATTTGATTACCTTCCTCCTTCCATAAACCCCTCTATTTTTATCTCTATTTAGTTTTCAAGAAATTTCCCACTTTGTTTTCTGAGGAACTTGGATTATAGTCCTTACCTATTCCTTGCACTCCACATTTTTTAAACTCTCTTTCCTCAGCAACGGATGTGAAAAAAAATATTTCCTGCAGAGCTTTTCAGTTTAGAGCATAGAGTTCTTAATGAGGGAGTAGAAATTGGTGTTACTTGAAGCAAATAAATAAATAAAACATGGTTTAGTGAGGAATAACTGGTGTAGCTGAGAGTGCTAACTCAGTCCTGATGTCTGTAGGTATTTTAATGCATCCTGTGGCATAAATAGAAGACTCCTGCCTCCTTAATTATAGCAAACACATTTTATAATGGTTCTATTGATTTTTTGTGAACAATGTTGATCTTGTAGGAAGGGTAGAAGGAGTAACTAAATAACAATGTACATTGCTATTGCTTTCTAGCAGGGTGCTGGCACTGATGTGCTTCTTAAACAAAAATATTCTATTATTTGTGCAAATGATGCAGCATATGTTTTCAAGATTCTAAAAAGTAAGTGAATATCGTTCTCAATTTCATGATTTGGATTGTTAACAGCTTCTGTCATTCACAGGAAATTACATCCTGAAATCTCAATAGATAGTGTGTAGCTGCTGTATAATCCAGTGAGATGAGGTAATGCTATGTAGGCAGTACAGATTGTCCCTGATTGAATACAGATTGAATATAACATTTGGAAGAACTTTTGCCAATCACTGAAAATAGTCATTACGTAATTAAAATTAAAGAAATGCCTTCCTGGATTCAGTGGCTTTTTTATAAGGAAACTAATTAGGGATCTTAAAATAACAATGATAGTTCAAGTCAGATAAACCTTGCAGAAGTATAGTCACAGGGATCAAAAAGTACAATCAAATTGAAGCTACCTTTCTCCAGTCCCTTTCAACACCTTTTTTGCCCACAAGTGCTGAGTTCTGGTGAATCCTTCGAGCCTGCGCAGTGGATTTTTTAGGTGAGGCGCAGCGTGCACGGAACTGGCCCCACCCTTTAGTCCTAAGGTTCATCTGCCAGGGCCTAGCAAGCTTGGACGGTGGCAGCGAAGTCCTCAGGATGTAGGTTTAGTTAGAGTGTCCTTCTCTTAGATGGATGGCCTTACAGGGCTAAGCGAGCTCCATCTGCCCGGGTTTGGAGTTAGAGTTGTCCTTCTCCTAGGATGGTTGCCGGGAGGCTGGTGAGCCCATCCTGCCCATGGACACACTTTGTGTGACCCTTCAGCTGAGACCTGACTAGCATGGGAGACCCTACCGGAGGCACAACCACCGCCAGCACAGCTCACAGCCTCATAAGGGCACGCAAGCTTCTCCTCCATGACAAGGGAGCGTCCGTGGAGAAGTGTGCCTTGTATTAAGCTATTTTTAAATGCTGATCAGATGGAACAGCTAATCCTGAGATACAAAACATAAAACTATGTAATTTTTTCTTGGTCTTGAACTTTTTTTTAATCTGATCTTTTCTAATTTAAATACAGTTTAGATAGACAAGCTGACTGCATAAACTGTATCAAATATCTCATTCCAAGAGACGGACAAAATTCTTCTGACATTACTCACAAAGTGTAGCTTTGCATAATTCAGTGCAATTGGAAAGAATATTTGATAATAAGAATAAAGGTCAGAAGCATGGGAGGAAAAATTGACTTCTTTTTACAAACAAAAAGTGTAAGTACGTTAACTGCCAAATATCATGCATCATTGCACGAGGGGATAAATTGTGTGGGATCTGACAAGTTCCCAGCACTATCTAATGGCATTTTAAAATCTCACGTTTTATTGTGAGTTTTCAGAAATACTGTTTGTTACAATTTAGTAGATCCTTCAAAGAAATTACATGCTCTTCAGGAAAATGAGCGGTTATACAGGCAAGCATGCTTGCTTGTACAATTGAGGCATCTGAATTCATTCTGTCTCTCTCACAAGATGGAAAAGCAGCAGCATTTCAAAAGAAAAACATTTAGATTTTTACAATACTGCTGTAAAATAACATTGTTTTCTGGCAAGAAAGTAGACCCTACGGGTCCTATTCAGTGATCTGTGATGCCAAGCAATACTTTTTGAATGTATTTGTCATTATGGAATATTAGCTTATGTATCCATCATTAAATATCACCTATCATAAGAAAAAAAATGCCAGAAACCCCATACAGACTTATAATAAGTAAGTAGACTGGAATTCAAGACACCATTTTAGAAGAAGTTCAAGATGAATCTGGCAAAGGCTCATTTATTCTGAAGGCGCAAAAATTTTTATGGTGTCCTTTCTTGTGGTCTCCAGGCTCCTTGTTGCAGTTGTTAGCTGAGAAGAAGAAATGTTTATAAAATTGTCACAAAGTAGTGGGGAGGATATAAGTCCTCACCTGTTCTCTGCAGTGCTGACTCACACTTCTGTTGATGCATACTAAGTTCTGGTCTGTCAATAATTTGGACCACTCTAAGGTCAAAACTGCAGCTCCCATTTTAGCCTTGTGTCCTGCTTGTGGCTTTGTTCTGACAGCCAGTGACCCAACTATATATTATCTCTTTTTATAATTCATATTATTTGTAGGATTTTAGACTCCTGCTATCTGAATAGGAGTCTGTAACTGATGTAAATAGGCCATGATATTCTGATACTCTTTGGATGAGGAACAAGGCCTTGTTGTTCCAGGAATATAGAAATAGGAAGGAACAGAATATGTAAGAGGCTTGTGCTTATGTATTCACTTAATCTCTTGGGCAGTCACGTTTTGTATTAGCTGAAGAATTGTAACATGTAACAGTGTAGATGGTAAATAACAGTCATCTAGTCGGAATGTTTAAAAAGTGCACAATTTCCTAGATAGCTGGCAGTGAAGACTTTGTATATAATCACAGTACAGTAATGCAGAACTAGGCAGAACTCTAACAGAGATCTGTAGTCTGGAGCTAAGATTTTATGAACCATTCAGCTTTCCCATGTAAAATTATCGGACTTTCAGACTTATAGATACTTTCAGTGATTTCCAGAACTTGCTCTCTCTGGAGCACTTGATGTTATTTTTTTCTACAGTGAAGCTCGTTATGGGTAATCACCTTGAGCTGTGAGTAGTTGACTAGTTTTTCACAATCATTTAACAGCCAACTCAGCCTAGTGAAGTTGACAGTATTCTTCTCACAACAGTGCATGAAATCCCTATGTGATAATTTCTCATTTGCAGAAGACTGGAAAAAGACATTATGAGGTATGTTTCTAGGGAGTCTTCATGTTTGTGTCACTGACTTTCTCCTTGATCACTTCAAGGGTTCTCTTTTATGTTTCTGTTTTCTCTTTAAGTTTGTTGTCATTTTCAGCCATCTGGGGTTTTTTTGTGGACTTTTTTTTTGCGTGTGCTATTTTGCTATGTTTCTATAGGCTATTAATTTGTTAATATTAGTTATATAAAACTAAAGAAAAATATTTTATATTAATGCCATGAGGTAAAATGTTCCTAAAAATATGCTGCAGAAATACTGCTTTTCAGTCAGCAGTTCAAAATACTGCTTAAACTTGGCAAATCTTATTAGATTCTGATGTTGGAAATTTCTTGCAGAGGTTTCCTAGTGCTTTTCTATTTCTATTTTATTCAGGTTTTGGGTTTTGTTTTTATATTAAGTTCAGTAATCTGATTTTCAAAATGCTCTGACAAATGACCACTGAACAAGTCCAGGTCAGATCCTCGTTTCATGATGGACAATGTTGCAGGGACACTGGACTCAGAGTAATTGTCACTGGAAGGATGGGATAGGCTTCACTTACAGAATAATTTGAACTGCTTAGAGTATGCAGTTTATTGACAGGAGCAACATGGGTCTTTCATAAGACCCACCAATATTAGCAGATTTGCTAATAGTGTCACACTCAGTTATTTCATACAATATTGTGATTATTTTTCTTTGGCATTCTCATCTCATTTGAGAAAAGACTTGTCCTTGAATTCTGAGTGCTTCTCAACACTCAGTCAGAGATCGCTTCGTTAAAACAAGATGGAGATATCTTCACTTAGGTGTTGTGTTTGTTTGGTTGTTGGGGTTTTTTTATGAGACAAACTACTTATTAGATGGGTTAATTAATATATAAAGGTGAGAAAGCCATTCTTACTTATTATTTCCTCATTAAAATTGTTGCATCAAACCTCTGTTTCAAAATTTAGCATGGCGAGTGTCAGTAGTTCAGCCTTAGTTTATCACTTTGTATTTTCAGTTTTTATGTGTATAGACATGTGTTACCACATTGTCCCTTTTGCAGCACTTTTAGTCCTTAAAAGGCATTCAAACACAAAAGGCTGGGAACATGGAGATGTAAAATTTCAGCGCAAACATGAAAGTTAGAAGGTATCTTCAGACTCCTCTGGACTAGCTCAACTTGATCGAGCCATATGTGTCCGAAATTAATTTATCTATGGGTTTAGCATTCTCTAAGAATTCTTAACTGTGCAGACTATACAGATCTTCATGGTGATCTTGGCAATGACAGCAAAGGAATGAAATGGGAGTCAAGAATTTCCTGGAGTACAGATTAATTTGAGAATTGAGCTTCCCTGTTATACCAATAGGAGTATGAGTGACACAAAATGGAGATAGACTAGTCTTTTTTTCTTTTTTCCCACCATGTTGGAGGAAGAAAAAAAAAAACCTGCCCAAACACCTCTAGCAATATCTCAGGTTGATTTTATGCTTCGGTGCAGAAATATGATTGCAGCAGGTATATGCACATTACCGATCGAGTAGATCCCAGTTTAACTATGGCAATGTTATGTTCAGCGTGAGCTGAAATATTCTCACTTCTCGTTCTTTGGGAGCTTGGGTAGACTGGTCTAGCAACTGTTGGTAGCTCATTCCAGTAACATGACTGCCCAAGGTTTTATTTGGAGTCTGATTGCAGAGGCACCTGTGAGTGTAGTGTAGGCAAAAGAGTGGGAACATAAACTGTAAGTATAAAGCACAGATTTCTCTTTCAGTGATGGGTTTGATTCTGTTTGGATCTCCCCTCCCCTCCTCCTTCCCCCTAAGGGAGATGAGCTTGTTGCCTGGGTTTTTTCCCTCTAGAACAAACAAAGCAGGAAGGATATAGTTGAATGTGTCTTTGTCTCATCCAGTTGTGTTTATAAGAATACGATCTGTATTTCTCTGGATTCCTCTGTCCCTTCAGACCCCTTTGAGTATCTGAAGGTACATTTCTCTAAGGCAGGAAGGGTTAAACTTAAGAAGTTAAAATATCAGCAATTGATAAGAATCTCAAAGAGGTTTCTTTTTGTGTGTGTTTTGCATTTGATTAGTGTGACTGTTAAATGCTTGATGGTTTACAATTTCAAGAGAAGTTTAAATCACTGTTTCTCTGTACTCACAAACCTGAAGTGCGTTCTATGAAATATAGCTTGTGAGGCAGACATGCCCTGAACAGACATTTCCCTGAAAATGTGAGAAAATTTCTTAGTCTTTTCTTGCATTTTTCACCTTTGTACAGCCAGACGTTAGTTTAGTTGTCTCATCCTCCTCTTTTATTACCTCAATAAATGTTCTTCTTCTTGGCAAACTCTTTTTGGCAACAGCTTTTACTGCATGCTTACATAAAACCCAGTGTGGAACAGCATACAAAGACAGTGCAATATCTTGAAGTGTGAATTAGGAACTTCAAACTGAGTTTGCTGCCTTGCCATTCATGGAAATATGAACAGGGATACTATTTTAATAGATGGCAGTGTTTGCATGTCTTTCATACTTGTTTGCAAAGTGAATAAGGGATAAAAAGTTATTTCTAAGGGGATCTGTTCTATCTGTAGTAGAACCTAAGGTTTTGTAATAATGAGCAGTAAAAATACGTATTTCCTTTTTCATTTTCTTTCCAGCTCAAAGTCATACAGGTCTTCTATTCAATATAATTTTTGATCTTTTCTTGAGAAATAGAACTATTACAGGATATTTGCCTTTTTCTGGTACGGTATCTAAGCAATAATAATTACAGATTAAACATTTTGCTTTTTCTAATACTGAGTTTCTCATTACTTTGCGGTTGAGTATGAATCATTAAACATCACGTCTCTGAATAAAGTGCAAATGGTTATTATTGTTGTTTTCTTTTAAAAAAAATATTTCCATGAAGGATTTTCTATTTCATTTGTAAAGAAAGCATTGTATTGATCTACTTTTTTGTGAAAACTTTTAACAGAACAAGTTTTGTAATAAACCAAACTTTGTTATTTATCTCAGGCAGATAAACTAGGAGTCTGCTATCATGATTCATTCTCACCGGTCTGAATTAAGAATTCCTTTTGAATTCCATCTCCTTGAATTGCTATTCAGAAACATGACTTAGAGATTTCCTTTGGAAAAAAAAATATCGCCCTAGCACTATTGACAGTGAAGAAAATGACTTTGTCTAAATTGATATATGTGGGATACTTCCAGCTTGGGGTGAACATTTGCCATATCTCATTTCTCTCAAAGGATTGGACCTCAGTGGCGGCACATGTGGCTTTCCATGAGACCAGCACAAATTTTACTCAGTGTCAACACAGAAAGTGAATATTTCTATGAGTGATGATTTCTTCTGTGGTTGAAAGGGGTTAAATCAATCCCTTACTATTGAAAGAAATAGGAGACACAATTCAGAGGAACTGAAATCAGAGCAGTATAAACAGAAAGGGAGTTCTAAGTAAGGTTAAGCACTTTTGTAAATGCTTGTCTTAATGCGGCATAATTGGGTGAGTCAAACGAAGTGTGGAGATCATAAAATTCCAAAATCAAAAGTGTTCATAATTTATTTGTGAACTCTAGAAGTGCATTAAATCTTTTTGTAATGTCAGGTGGTTTCCTCTATCTAAGAATATGCTTTTAATTTGGGGTTACATCACTGTAGTAACTGGGTGAATCACAAGTATTCAAAATTAGAAATCCTTGCAGATTTATAGAATAATGTTCATTTTCAGGAAACTTAGTGGTATCTGAAAACAGGTGGAAAATTAATGTAGTTCACTTTACATCTAAGAACAACTGGAATTTCAGTGCAGAACTGGCTGGAAAATGAAGAACAAATACCATCCCACTACTCTCACACTGTTCATATGGGATTATTTTTTTTACCCTTTAATGGATCTATCTAAAACTTCCTCTTCCTTCCTTTCACAGAGGACATAAGGTTCTTAAATATTCATAAAATTTCTTCGCTCTCTTTTTCTTTGGTCAGAACAATTTCATTTTTGGTAGTTGTCTTCTGTTTCAGCTTTTGTCCTCTGGAAGTTGCCACAACAATCTTTGTATTTTCAGATGTTTTAAATACACTGTTGTGGTGCTTCTTCAATAGCTGCTACCTTGTTCTGCTCAATTAATCAAGAAAAGTTCAGAAATATAATGAGTAAATTATCTACTTCTTCCCATATTTTTTTTTCCACTGGCAATATGAGTGGACATTTAATAATTTCTCTAGTTAAATAAATAGTAAATAATTTCGTTAATCTCCTTATTCATCTCTTTTATTTAATCAGTTAGCGTGCATAAGAATGGTCCTAATGCACTATGGCCAGGAGTTCCTACTCTGTTATGTGACAGATTAGCACGAACATATTGTGTATGTATCACATATTTATGTTTGTGTGTATGTTCTGTTTCTCTGTTTGTTTTGTACTTTTGGAATCTGTGGTCTAAGTGCCTGCTGGATCAGGGGCTGCATTTTATCTTTTTATTCTGTAGATCTTGATGGGTTTCCATTCTGCTGTTATATGTGGGAAAAGACTTTTTACAACTTTTTGGATTTTTTTTCCTATGACTTACAAAAACTTATTTTACAATTCACTGATTTCAGCTGACAGCTGAAATAAAGTAGGTGTTTCTATATCATTTGTGTAGATCTGAATTGTTAATTTTTATCTGGGAGGTAAATTCATGCACTTCATTTGTTTTCTGAGGTACCTTTATGAAGCATCAACCGAGCAGTGTATATAACTGATCACAAGTGGGGTTTTTACAAAGCTTTTTAAATTAGGTTATCTGATAACTATTTTGAAATAGAAGACAGGACATAGAATAATTTTATACTGTCCATTTTAGGCAGAAATTTTGAACTCAAAGTGTGAAAGCCAGCATTGGGTAAAATACTCAACTTGTCCCAAATGCTGCGATATTCATTATAATCCCACTGGAACTCACATTAGGCTGTGTTTCGGTGCAAGTAACTGTTCCCTGTCAGTGTGTTTGATGCTTCTGCTGAAGCAGTTTTACCAAGTCTTCCAGTGTGTACTTTATGTCTCTGATAAGACTTCTTCCTTGTAGGGATGAAATCCAAAAAACAATGTCAGATGGAAATCAAAGTTCTCAAAGTTTGAAGGATTGATGGAGAGAGATTTTAATGAGTGTGAATTTCAATCTTTACCTTCATAAATTTGGCAGAAAGGGCAAGCATGAAATTGCTTGGTGCAGGTGTCTGGAAGACATGTTTGAATATAAGGAGCTTAAAAAAGAGTTTAAATGAAAACCAGGGCTAACATTTTGATTGAAAGAAAGAAATAGTTTTTCCATATTTTACCTGGAAATGTAACTCAGATTTTGAGGAAATGAAATATATGCCTGTACTTTTGTGAAAGTGGATGAGAACCCCCTTGCAATTACTTCTCAGTAATATGTGTAAAAATTAATCAATTATGTTCATGCAGTTGTTACTCCTAAATTAAAATAAATAAGAAATCCCACCAGCCTGAAACTGCCTTACTAAAGACACTGTGAAGTAGAAGACTTGAACAAGGAAAATATAGCCTACTTTTTCTTTTTTTAATTTATGCATGGCATCACAAAAATATTTTGTAAACTGAGGTTTATTTTGTTAATGATCAGTTACAGTAATGTAGAAATAAACCAATTTTAAGTAGTAATACTTCTGCATCCATGTCTTTTAATGTAAACTCATTTTTTTCCTAATAATTCTATTCTGATTTTTTTTGCTGTTCAACCTAGTTCAATTTTTCTTTGCTAAAAGTTGTGTGTTTGTGCCATACATTGTATATTGCCATTTAAGGAGCCAATTTTAAACTACGATGGGTAAATCATTCAAGTGAAAATAAAGGTAGTTGCTCTTTCTTCATGTAACACTATCAAAGTGAGTAATAAAAACAAAAGAGAGAAATAAATTGGAAGCTTATTAATCACAATTGCTACAGCTACTAATTCTAAACCTGATATTTGCCCCTTTCAAATATTTACTCTGAAATAAAAATGCAATTATGAAGCAAATGGGGGGAAAGAGTTGAAAACTTTACTGCAATTAGAAGACCTTTTTGCAGCAGGTTATGTAGTCTACTGAATTACGAGTTTGGTCCTTTTGATACTCTGGCTTTTTTTTTTTTTTTTTTTTCCAATAAATATTGCATTGAAAAGACGTGGCCTTATGATATTCATCAGAAGTCTATGATAAAGATGTCCCTTTCTTACATGAACTTGGACAACAGCATGCCTGTGCTTTGTGAAGTACAAAGACTTCACAGGTAGTGGAACTTTGAATGAACTCTGCATGACACAGGCACAATCTTTTCCCAGGTGTGACTTGAGAGAAAAGCCATTTTTTACGCGGCTGCATGAAGCTAAAACTGGAAACAGAGCCTCTTCAATGGAAATTCCCCAAACTTGACTAGGCTAGATGAAGCCCTGAGCAACCTGGTTGTATTCTGAAGTTAGCTTCTGCTTTGAGCAGTTAGACTAGATGATTACCCCAGTTCTCTTTCAACTTAAATTATTTTACAGTAATAAAATGCACTGTATTTTAAATTTTGGCCTAATGGTTGGGCTCAGAGTGCATCTTTCTGATGTGACAACATCATGCCCACACTAATGGCCATAGCTAAATATTGTGCTGATGGTTCAGATGTCTAAAAACTATTGAAATTAAGTATGGCAGCTCTCCATGGGCATCCCAGCACCTTTTGCTCTATAGTGACCTAATCAGAGACTTACTTTTCTTTCTTATGCCCTCCTACATTTTCATCTGCTTGAAAAAAATGCCTCTGAAGTTCAAAGGTTGTAATTTTGACTGAAGTTTAGCTTCAGCTAATTATATATACATGCCGTGCTCAGTGTATGCATGGCAAGCCTTGCTCTGGAAGTTTTGAAAAAAAAAAACCAACAACAAAACAACCAAAGCCCACAAGAAATTGTATGCTCTTGGTTGTTACTTATTGGAAATATTTTTTTTTTTTTTTT
>VWZG01002128.1:342969-388982 GCA_013396735.1 Grallaria varia
AAAAAGAAAATCTACAATTTAGCTAATTATCCTTCAGGCTATTGCCTCTACTTACTGAAAATGGGGAAATAAAGTTACAGTATGAGTAAGGGTAACAATAGACAAAACTTATTAGGTTTTGTGACAGTCTCCAGATTTCCTCCTAAGACTAAAACATATCCCAGGGGAAGATATATTCAGTTGAAGACCTCATTCCAAAACATTTTGCCTTCATATAATACTGATATAGAAATAGGAGGTAAGAGAAAAAGTTGTAGATTTGATATTTCTAATAAGACAGTCAATAAAATGTCACCATTTTCCAATGGCTGAAGTGGAGAAATGGCCAAAAAACAGAAGTTCCTGAGGATGAGGACCAGGAGCTAACTTAATCTACTGCACTACCAGGTGATATCCCAGTAATCAATAACAGACAAAAAGGGAACATATAACTGAAACAGAAGGAGCAGGTGATAATTTTGACTTAGTCTGCCAAAGGGCTGGTCTTTCTGAGCACTACTCTGGGTAACTGTAGTAACATCTTTAATGAAGGAAAGGTGTATATTTCAGCACTCTCAAAGTATAGCAAATCTGAAGCTGGTTAGAGGCTAATTAGTTTAAAAAATGAAGACTCTAAAGTAGCAGAAGGAAATTTTAATTGTATTAATAATGAATTCTTCTCTTACATAGTGCTATAGTTTGGTTCATCACTGGAAATGTGGTTTTAAACAAATACATTTTAAATTTTGTCTGATATTGAATACTGACTGAATGGTCTACCGGGGAAGAAGATCATACTCACAGAAGTGTTAACTACTAAAGCCATTATGTCTAACTCAGGAAAACCTGAAAACAGGAAGTAGGGAGAATGCTTCAAGATCCTAAAGAAATTTTTAACACTTGTGAATAGTTTCACCTTCTTCTTCTCTATAAGGAAATCTATCCTTCTCCTCTATCTGTTATTTCTGTTCCTATTCTTACTGTTAAAAATAGAACCTTTTTTGCATGTAAGGGAGTAGCGGTTGATAGCAGTGGAAATTGGAAAATTAGTAGGCATACCTTCATTTTGTTTAAAAAAAAACACCTGTGGTTTGAGGAAAACTAATTGTTACGTTAGGCCTGGAAACGTGGCTATGGCAGGCTTTTCTCATAGATACTTGTACCCTATTAATGGACTAACAAGTAATAGAAAAAAGTACAGTTAAAGAAAAAATTACTCAAAAGCATTTATTTGACAACACTTAAATAGAATGTGGATATTTTTCTTTAATTATTTTTTATTATTAATTTTTCTTTAGTTTTTGTTATATAGTATAGCATTTTGACTAGATTTTATTGTTACAGCTCATCTTTTGCCTATTTCAAAGCCTGATGTAGGTGACATTTCTACAGGTTACTTTGGGAAGACTTCAGGAAATAGCAGCTGCCATCGCAATTCTTGGAAGTGAGTAAATTATTCTTGAAAGAAAGTAGGGAGCCTAGGTATCTTCTAATGTGGTTTTCATCACTGTGGTATCTGAGTGTTTCATACAAGTAAAGATAACAATAAAGGTTTTTCTCCTTCTTCCTTTCCTGCTGCGAAAAATGCAGCAATGGCTCTATGGGACATTCGGCACAACATATAATAAAGTATTTAGAGCAGTATCTATGCACTGAGTTTATCAGACACTGGCTTGGTCCCTATGTGGCTGCATTACATTTGTTCCTTTGCAGGAAGTCTAGCACGTAAAAGGCTATTGTAAATAGAGGAGGAATGATCTGTTCTCTGTATATCCATGGTACATACAACAAGAAGGACTTATCTTAAACTGCAGCATTGAAAACTCAGATTACAAGTTGTTGGTTTTTTCCTGTAAAGCACCATCATCTGAAAACAGATTACCTGGAGCGACAGAAGACTTGTCATCACTGAACGTTTATTAAGGGCAGAGTCAATAAATATCAGTTAATAAAACCATTGACAGAAATTTTGTCATGTCCTTGAGTAGAAAATAAGGCGATGACATTCTGCAGTTCTAACCTTTTAATTTCAGAACCCAAAGCAAACACTAACAGTGCTTCTTTCATTAGATATGTGGATAGAATTTCAGTTATAGGTGTTTGAGTACTTCTGCAAATTATAATCTAACAGACTTCTAATTCTCCCCAAACTGTTTNTCAGAAATACTAACCCTCAGTATCCTAACTCACTGACACACTTAAGCTTCATGGCTAAACCACCTCAAAAAAGGAGGCAGCAAAATTTAAAAGACTGGTTTTTTCATAAAAATGTTTTTAATTTTTCTTTCACTATGGCATATTAATAAATACTAGAACTGTGTCTTTTTCCTGCTTTTCCAAGGATCAACAAGGAAAAGCTCCTTCCAGTAGAACCAAGTGCAAAAAAACCTTATGAAAATGTAGATGACAGTTTCTGTCAAATAGAAGGTGACTAAATTTAGTGTGTCAAGGTCAATATGAAAAAATTCTGTAACCATGTCTAATAATTTATCATTAATCTTGTTTCAGAGCCAGATAAGATCTTTATTCTGTATGTCCTCTGATATCACTGAATTTTTTTCAATTAAGATATGGATGAAGACTCTTGTCTCAACTTGCATTAAATGCTTGACATATATAAAGCTACTCTTAGAAATACAGAAAGTGACAACAATTAAGAATTATTTTTATTTCACTCCATATTTTATAGTTTTAATGATAAAATTCTTAAACTGAATGCATATATTTGGTTCAAGACTAAAAAAAATAAACTGCATAAGAAAATAGTTTCACATGCTGAGGTGTGAAAAACCCTGTTTTCCTTAGGCTAGCATGATCTTTATTATTCATTCAACCTTTTCCTAAACTCTCTTTGTTCTTATTTCTTTTTTCGTTTTTTTAAATTAACATATTGGCCTAGCACTCGTTTCTCTTTTCTATTATTTCTGTAATTTTCACAAAGGCGAATTAAATCTGTTGCATGACAGCCTTATGTGACAGTTCAGTAGTTTCACAATTCCTACAAATATTCCAAGTCTATTGCTGTCATAAATGATGCTCCTCTGTGACTTTGAGAGAGCAAAAGCTTTTTATAGGCAGCTGTGTTAGTTGTCCCAGTCTCAGTTCTTCAAGTGAACACAGTGGAAGAATTCTGTTCCGGTATGACAAACTCCCTGAGAAATCATCTCATGCCCATCATGGATTGCACACCTCCTGATGCTGTGCAATACAAAACATCTTTTCAATTTCCACATGCCTCTGCTGTGCCTTTAGTCTCAGAACTTGTTTGTTTTTATTTGCAGTGAATGGTCTTCAAACCAAGGCATCTAAATATATCGACAATGGCATATAATCTCATGATTATATTATGTTCCCTTCTGTTTTCTTACCGGCATATTTTGTTCTGTGTTACTGACATTGCCATTTTGATAAGTATACATTTTAAATAAATAACTAGAATTAGATTTTTGAGGACAATTTCAATTTCCTCTGTTTGTATTGCTTTGTAGTGATGTAATTTTCCATATGCCGCTTTAAAATATTTAAAGCTTCCTGGCAGATATAATTGCTAATTTGTCCTTATTGCTACTCACCAGTGTCATTTGAGGAGTTATAAGAAGGTAATACTTAGTGGAACGTTTCAGCGCTAGGCAAAGGAAGCTATTTTGCTGCTTTCCAGATGCTGTTCTTGTTCACTTCCAATAAAAGTGCTTTGAGTGGTGGAAAAGAAATGAAGTTATGGAAATAAAATACAATGGATGGTGGCAAACCAATTCATAATCTTGCAGGCTTTCAGCCATCCGTATTTTTCCCCAAAATTTGGGAAATGTTGGCCTCTCTCTCTCTTTCTCTCTTGTCTATGCAAGTTGTTTCCAGATTAAAATAACTACTTCTAGTTCCTAAGTCCTAAAACAGTTGTCAGTCTTCATTCATTTATTAATGATTCTGCTCCACTTCTTCCCCACCTTGCCTTCCATATCCCCCTACCAAAAAAACCTGTGGAGATGCAAGTTATGGTATATGACTGGAAGCCTCCTTGTCAGTATGACCAAGTGGTATTTTCAGTTACCATATATCCTTATGAATCCATGTTCGGTAGTTTCTAATACAGCATGGCACAGTAGTGATAGTGTTGTTAGATGTTGAGAAATGCCATATAGACATAACACGCATTTTTCTTTGTTCTGAAACATGAATTAAAATATGGTTATCATCTGTCTGTCTTACAGTGGTGACTGAAAATGAGTTATCTATTCTTATCCTTTCTGAATAATCACCTTTTTAAAAGTGCAATGATAATAACAATATGTAAATGTAATTGTAAAAGTTATATTGTAATACAAATACACGAGTCATGACATTACCTGCTGCAGTCTCCTGAGTTTCTCAGCATCTCTGCTGATGCAACCTCAAGGATACTGAGTAAAAGGGAATAGTAATTTGCAACTACCGTGCTCCTAATGTGAGCAGCTTACCTTACTTGCCACGAGGTGCACATTCCACCTGACATTAGTCATGAACTTCAAACACCTTTGCCAGGGCTGTTATTTTCAGTCTGCACATGGTTGTTTCTTAAAACTTTGCATTTCTCTTCATTGAGTCTCGTAAATTTTCTGTTGGTCCAGTCCTTAGTTTTTCCCAGGTTCTTCTGGATCGAATCTCTTCTGTTTGTTAAGCAAAGCACTCACCTAACATTGCTGCCATCTTCAAACTTGTTAAGGGTGCAGTCTGTGTCTTCGTCCAATGTGTAAATTAAGTTACTGAACAATTTAGAATATCAACCGCTGGGATAGTCTGCTTGTTGCCAGCTGTTAGCCAGGTGCCCAGCCTTTGATTTTGTGTCAATACAACTAACCCTCACCCTACCTAGCAATGCCTTTTTTCTAACCCATGTCTCCTCACCTTTATATGAAGAAGGCATTTGATATAATATCTACAGGTTTGCTTAAGTCAAGATAAGTTACATCCACTGTCTTTTGCAGCCAGACATTTCATCAGAGGTATCAGGTTGGTCATATCAGATGGTCAAGCATGACTTCCTGTTGGTAAATACATGTTGCACATTCCAGGTTACTTTCTTGCCCTCATGTTCTTGAAAAAAAAGGATTTCAGAGAGACATATACTATATTTCTATAGTTGGGGACCTATCACAGGCTCATAGCATTATCCTCTGTCTCATTTTTTTCTTGTCTTTTTAAGGATGAATATAATGATAGCATTTTTATAGCCATCAGGGACCTCACGTAATTGCCATGCAAGTTATAGACAGTGGAGTAAAGTCATGCCAGCCAGCCCTTACAGCACTCTCAGGAGAATCCTGTCAGGTCTTACGGATTTGGGTACATCCAACTTGTGAATATTGTCCATAAGCTTTTGTAAGTTTTTCTTTTGGTGTGAATAATAAATTATTTCCTGTTAATTATGTTATAAATTCTCCTTTCAAATTTGATTTTTTTTAATATATTGAGGTAAATTGATCTTAGCAATTCATTTTCACACTAAAACTGTTACCTTGAGCCATATTGTGGCTAATGTTCTAGATTCAAGGAACTGGCTCTACAGCCCAGCTTTGCATGTAAAAGTAATGTAATTTATGTGATTTCTCCATGTGTAGGGTTCCCCTTCTGCTACTGTCATTTTCTTTTGTGTTTCTCTCTTCCTCACTCCCCACCATGCCTGTTGTCTGTTGTCACTCTGGAATTTTACCATCAGTACTTTTACCGTCTTTTCTATGGTAGGTGTTGGCTTCCCTTTTCTTTTCATGGCCCAGAGTACAGGTATGGCCAGAAACCAGATGAATGCCATGCTGCAAATTTAATTAAATGCTCACACATATTAATATCTTCTTAAATTCCCTTAGTTGTTATAGTTGAGTAACCCCGTGTGCAAAGATCAAACTCAAGGTGCTGATTTTGGATGAGATGCTACTAAGTCTTGGTTAGTGTTCTTTCTGCTAGCAAATTAGAATTGATTGATTTGCATGATAAGGCATTAAGATTATATATGTCTGGCATAGGGGCGATAAGCAGATTTCCAAGATGTCTGAAGAGGCTGAACATATTATGAAGAGAAAAACTGAAAAATTTCACAGGGACAAGAAGGGAATTCCTATACAGGGAGCATGGGAAAGGTTAAAACACAAAACTACTAGAAGAAATGTGGTGCATAATAATATAAAAAAGAAATACCCTTGAAAATCTCACAATTTTGTCCTTTCTTCACCACCACTCCCACCCCCGATATCCTTTATAGGAACCCTTGACAAAATGGCAAAACTTTCATGCTGGCCAACACTTGGACATTTTCATTGTATTTCAGCATTGCTGGCATCTTTCCTAAAAGTGGCATTTTTATAACAAGACAAAAATAAGAGAGGGAAAAAGTGTCCTATTCACCCATTTCTCTGTGAGAAGGTTTCACATTTGTGGTTTTAATGCAATTAATCAAAGACCAAATGCATTTGTATTCTCTGAACAGTTCAGGAATACTTTCATATTTTCTCAGTGTAACAGTGTGAAATGGTGCAGGATGCCAATAGTAATAGTTCTGGGAAAGATATTGTTCATGCTAGGACAATTCTTATGGGTTTTGTTTTAGATGATGGATTGCACGCTCTCAGTCATTTGCAAACTACAGGCTTTACATGTGCTGTCTACATTATCAAATTTCTCACACAGTTTGAAAACCACAGCATTTTAATTGAAAGGAATGCTAATCCCCCTTCCCGGCTCTATTAATGTGGCAACGTTGTTAGACTCTGAGAAATGGTCTTCCCATTTCAGAAAAATGGACAAATACCATACAAATGTTTTCACCCTTAATAACCAGTGGGGCTGAAAGGTGAGCTGGCACACATTCAAGTGCAAAATATCAGTGGACCTGGTGCTACAGGACACTTTTAAAATTCACTGACTTGGAAGAGATTGAATATCTGAGGTCTTAGCAATGTCTAACAATGGTGTTAGTCTCCCTAGAACTGCCATAGAAAAAGCTTTCTCCTTAGAGGCTGGTTTCAGTGTACAACAGAGATTACTGGATCTGTTACAGCAAGAGAAGGGATCAGAGCAAGGGAATTGGGCATTTGTACAGCAGAAGCTCCAAGATCACATTGGTGCAGCTCATCAAATGGCAGTTAGTTTAGCTCAGATCTCACATAGTAAAACAAACTTCAGTAAGAAGTAAATGCTTTAGGGCCTTGACACTGGGAAATGTCTTAAGATAAGCAGTATGTTTTAATTTTAAAGCAAAATAGGGATTCTGTTTACATCCATAAATAAAATAATAAAAATAGTGCCTTTTCCAGTGGTTGGAAACTTATTTTTAGGATGGCAATGTATACGTAGTTTACACAATATTTAGACATAACTGCTGACATACAGATTTTTTTGGGTGATGAATTTAACTTCATAGACTGCTGCTGTTCTGACTCTTGTCTTCTAATTCCTGTTCTGAGGACCTGCCTTTGAAAAGTTGTTTGCACAGATGCTTTTGAAAAAGCCAAAAGCTAGTTTTAGTTGAGAGTAAAGATGTGTGCAGATTTCTGGAAATGTGAAAACATTATTTAAATGCTTTATTTTACAAATACATTCATTATTGAGTATACATTAATATTTCTAGGGTAAATGTTTCTCATTATGATATTTTTGAAGACATCAGTTTAATAACTATATGTAGATAGAAAGGCCGACATGAATTAGGGAGAATGACTAACAATTATGTTTGAAATTACAATTATGATTGAAATACATCTGGAAAAGAATTAGTTTTTAGACTTCCCCAGAAGTAATCTCTAGTATTGTACAATCTGAACTTTAATTAAAAAAAAAAAAGTTAAAAGAAAGATCTAAGAAGTTTTAACTGCAATTTCCAGGTTCAATCTGAAATTTGTGTAAGATTTATAGAAACATAATTACTCTAAAAGTTCAGTTCTGAGAATGTTTGGTGGCAAAGTGCTCTTTCTGGAAAGAAAGACCACAGTAAGTCTCCAAGTCCAGGCACTTATTTGAAGAAGTGGTTACTTGATACTGTTCAGTAAATATTCAAGGCAAAGAGTTTAAATCTGCACTGTTTCAGTTGAGTGAATTTTCTGGACATACGCTTCCAGTAATTCTCAGGAGCAGACCACCAATGTTAAAAATCATTGTCTTTTATGCCTGAAGGTTCTTCTTTTGGTTTTGTTTTGTAGGGCTAGTATTAATTACATTGAATTAATTTCTTCATAGAGACATACTTTCATTGTATTTTTTTGTGATTTCTCTCCCATTAATGTGAAGTTAGATCATCAGGTAGACCTGAAGAGCAAGCAGTTATAGTTTATTGTGAGCACTTTATTTTGGCTTTTTTTCTTCTTTAAGTGCAATACAGGTGCCTTTTATAGTCTCTGCTGTGGTCTATATCTGCTGAACCTTTTTTTCAATGGATCCCAAGGGAACATCTTTGGCAGATGCTCCTGACCAAATCGTGTGGTTCTGTGACTACTTGTTCTTTTAAAGAACTTGTTTTCCTAAGTTTTAAAAAGTCAAGATCCTACTCAATGTGCCCCTTGTGGAATGATAGCCCAGCTTCCAGTACCGTAAATCATCAGATCATTGTTCCAGATAGTGAAAAAGTACTGGTGTTAGCTGACTGTATAATAAAGCTAGTTCTAATGGGAATTCATGTTCATCTCATGCTCTTCCAGGTCAGGAGAAGAATACAGAATGAGATACAGCTCCTGTCATATAATATTCTAGCCTTGTCTTTGATCTATCAGCATCAGTTTTGACCACACTACTGCCAAAAAGGCAAGTTGTGCTCTTTTCCCTGCCTCCAGCTGTCTGTTTCTGCCACCTCTCTTGTGTCAGCACTAGTCATTGTTCAGCTTTTCTGGGAAAAATAATAATTTGGAGAGGCAGATCTAGTTTTTAGTCAGTTCAAGGAACTGACATAACTGGTGAGCTATGTGATTTAAGAACTGACATAGCAAAGGATGTGCCCAGCAAAAGAGAAGAAAGTGAGGGCTGTCTTTCTGGTGGCAGCGCAGTGTGAGATTGTGTAAACCTTGATGAAAGTTTACAGAATTAAAAAATTACTGTAAAAAGGTTTGGTTGTGATTTGTGAGTGTTTTCTAAACTGAAGTTGAGCAAATGACAACTGCCTAATTGTTTGTATTTGCCCTTGTATCCCGCTCTCTTACTTGCATTGTCAGCTTTAGTGATATCTCAAGTTTTCTATCAGAACAAACAAATTGGCTGGTCAGGTTTGTTTTTCTTTATATATATTAATGTATGCTGGTGCAATTCTTGATTCATTTTTATGTAGGATTTTGCATGAGAAAACTAAGGTTTTGCTTTTGCTTCTGAATGTGCTGAAGCTCAATTTTTTTCTGGTGAAGCCAACAGAAGGAAAAAAATGCAAATTCTTTCTTTGACTCTTGATGCCTTCGGGTGGTACAGTTTGTTTTCAGAAAAGCCTGGTTGTCATGGGAGACACAGTGGGAAATGTAGTGTTTTGAGCTAAAGACATTCTGTAGCATCTTCTGTTGAACTCTGTAACAGTGAGAATATCACTGTATGGACAGAATATTAAATAAATATGTTGCTACTATTTGTATCAATTGAACTTCTTAAACTCATGTTTTGTTTCATTTTGTTGTTTTTTGTTTTTTGTTTTCAGTTACTAGATGCTTAAAAGGTAATACTGAAGAGTCCAAGATATGGGTAATTTGAGTCACTAAATACTAGTCTTTAAAAAAGACAGAATTAGAAAACAACAAATTAAAAACACTCTCTAAAGCCTCACGGTTACCTTTATAGTGCAGTTCAGCTTTAGCTAATTTCCTTTTACTCATATCACTTTAATCTGTGGTTTAAGAAATTATCTTGCATAAATATGAAATATTGAAAACAGTAGTGCATTTCTAAATAGCTGTCAGGCTGATTTTCAAATAATCAGAAGCTGGGAGAAGGCTTGAGGGATGCTTGCTTATCTCTTGCTTTTTCTAGGGCCGGCATGAATTATTTGTTTATTTTGGGATTTGAGATCTGTTTTCTGAAATAAAGAACTGCCTGTTCTTTTTTTTTTTTTCCCCCTAGAAGAATGACCAATCTTGTATAATGCATGCACACAGGAAATTACATGCTTGTTTTAGACCTGTGAAGGAATAAATCCATTGTAGAGCCAGATAACTGGAAGCTCTTGAGTTTGTACTGCAGTAATTTCACCAAAGTTGTTGAGATGGCTGGAGACAATACACTGAGCCAGCCAGGTCCTTGATCTGAACCGATACTGCTGTACCTCTGAAGTTCATCTGATCCAACAACTTACTATGTGTAACCTGGTACATTCAGACTTTGGAATTACTGACTCTCAGGCAGAAATTTTATGAGATGGACTTGTCTTAGTCATGGCACCTATTTATGTTGTATACACCTGAACCTGGAAGCTAGGTTCTCCCAGTTTCTAGCAGTCCTCCCAGTTTCTGCAATTCTGAAAAACTCTGACTGATTCTGTTTGTAATCAGATCATAGAACTTACTGTAGATTTTGTAATTTATTGCTGAAGTAGTAAATAAGGGATTCTGGCTTGAAAACCACACTAGAAAATTTTGAGACTGTCTTACTCTTCAGTACTCAATCTTCATAGAAGAATTTAAACTCTCAGGCAATTTAATGTTGAACTTTAGCTCAAATTTTTCAAGTAATATCTTTCAACTACTGAGATTTTCCTCCAATCCCCAACCAAATGTAGGCCAGGAATTAATTTTTTTTCCTTCTATTTACCCAAATACAAATAAATAAGTAATAGATGTATAAAAAAGAAATGGAACAAGAGGGGGACCTGCTGTGATGACCCATTCAAATAAAAACTCTGTGGAGGAAAATGTTTTTTATACACTTTGTGATTAGAATTTGTTTGGGGAGTAAAAACAATTAGTTGATGGATCCATTTAATTAATTTGAAGATCTTTGTGCAATACCACTGCAGTAAATGCTTTTTAGTAAAACATACTCTGCAAATTTTTCACAATTAGAAAGTTAATTTATAAATTTCTCTGTCTTTAATTTGTAACATGATTTTCACAGTTGCTTTCAGGCTTCATACAGTTATATTCTTTTGGCACTGAACTGCCCATTTGCCATTTAAGTTGAGGGGTTTTTTTAAACTATTTTATTTTTCTAAATTCACAATTTAAAATATTCTATGTAATTAAATATTGGAATTGTATCATAGCACTATACGCAGTTTACCTTCACAAAATCAGACAGAAGTAATTGTCATGGTAAAATGGATCCTAATTCATTGGTATCGTAATACTTTCTTAAGATTATATTGAATGTTATGAAAATAATTAAAAAGTGATGTTGGATTTCAGAGTTAAAAGCTTCAAATATGTTTCTGTGTTATCAGCTGCTATATTGCATCAGAGGATTCTCTCACATTGGGGAATATTGAATTTGCAATAGGACACTGAATGTCAGTGTAATATAAAACTTGCATAACTGGCGTTTTTTGAAGTTGTTAATTTAACAGACTAATCAAGTGAATTATTTTTATGTTTTGTCAGTAGCCTAGAATTAATGAAGAGGCTCATCTTGGCTGCTTAAACTGAAACTGGCTCACAGAAGTGTATCATCCTGGTCAGTCCTAGTTCTATATGATTGTTCTAGGCAAAGGAAGGGAAAGGAAGATTCTTACTTTCTTTCTCTGTATTTTCATGTCAGCTGTCATGGAAATGAATGACATACTAGATATCTTATTTGTCACAGTCTAAGCAATCCTTAAATGGTGGGGATCTTGAAGGACTTTTTCCTCTTCTCTAAGTAGAGTATCTCACTACAAGAGGGATGACTTCATGTTGATCCTGAATTAAATAAAAAAAAATAAAAAATTGTTGCTTATTTTAGCATAGTTAAACATTGTTAAACATCAGCCACTTAAAATGTAAAAATGTTAAGTGAAATCAAAATATCAGTAAAATTTCAACTCAGCGCCAGAAGTGAAACAGGTGCCTGATCCATCTATGTAATGGCAAGTCATCTTTATTTGAGGGTCAAAGAAAGGATTCTGTTTAGGATGGCTCACCCATCTTTTCCATTTTCTTGTTTTCTCAAGCAGGATGTAAAATGTGAAAGTCAGAAGAAGTGAGTTGTGTTACTTAAGATTCTGGTTTCAGTAAAATGATTGTGAAGATCTTGATAGGTGGAAACATCATAGAAAATATTTTATACAGTCATGTAACATAAATGTCCTCGAGATAAACTGTGAGTATACCTGTGAGTGTAAATTTCCATCAATAGCCATAGTTATGATTGTGTGTGCTTTCACAGAAAATCCCAGAAACCACAACTACCTGACATTCCCCTCCAAAAACACCCCTCCAAACAAAACCAAGCCACACTTTATCTTTGCTTGCAGTAATCAAACTGAAAATTTGGACTAAAATACTCCATGAAAGATGTTGACTATAGACATAGAAACTTTTGAAGAATACTGAGTAAACTACTTCCGTTGCTCAAGGAAAAAAAAAAATGGTGATTAGAGAAAAAACTTGTTTCCAACTCTATATAATTTATTCCAACAAAACAGACATTTCTCTAACTTCATATGTATCATATCATAGTGTTAAGGATACCTGTTGGTGTTCTGAATATCTTAGTAAGCAAACGCTTCTGTACGAAATGGAAGTTGAAATCAAATCAGCTAATCAATCATCTGACCGTGTATGGAAAATATCTTTAAACAATGATGATAAGATTCCTCTTGATGAATTTTTTTGGTGGCACAATGATAGACACCTGTGCTGGACTCCATCTATAGAAAAAAGAAGAGGCACTTCCAGAGGCAGATCAACAAAATAGAAGCTGGAAAATTGAGTTAGAGAACCGTGTTTCTACCTTTGCCAGTTATGTAGCCTTTGACTATAGGGAATTGGGCACCCTGAAGTTGGTGTTAATGATTGGTGAATTGGTGTTAATGGTTGGATATTCAGCAAAAATAGATAAATTTCATTTTGGGTTTAGGTTTGGTGGGGCTTTTTTGGGTGACGTATGAGTTCTTTTTTTTAATGGTTTCAGGAAGGTGACTAGTTTAGTACGCTATTCAAATTCTGTGGACTTCAGACACTTTAGATGACACCTAAGATGTCTGCTCTATATATTTGTTAATCTACTGTTTTCTTTCCAACAGTCCCTGTTGAAATACTGTCAAAATGAGAGTTTGTGGCATTCAAAGGGTTGCCCCTTTGAAAATTAAAAGCATTAACTGCACTGCTAGACATTTTTTAAAGACAAAATTCATTTGATGTTGTGATACCTGCAACACTAACAGCCAGCAGTAAATACAGGCTATTGAACATATGCTTTCCTGGCTAGCAGTCAGACTTCTTTAGCAGAGATTCTTTTATGCATATACTTCCCTTTGAGCTAATGGAATAGTGACAACATATTTTCTAAAGAAAACCTGTGTATCAGAAAATTGCTTAGACATGCATAATCTTTTTTCAAGAAGCTGTCAAGGGTTTGTATTGATGCCTGATGGTATGTTATTAACATGCTTACAAAAATAATTTAAAGGCAGCAGAGCAGGGCTGTTTATACTATTTGTGATAATATTACCATTTCTAATTACATTATATTGTAATACTTACTGATACAAATCAACTGCTGGCAATGACAGGATTAGTGTGGGATGGTATAACAAGTCAAGTGTTTAGACCTTTGAGTTCAGTTTGGCATTATATTGTTGAAAAGAGTTTTTTATCTTGTTTAACGTTCATGGAACACGTTTGCTATGCAAATTACTGCAAAGACAGCATTTTTTCTATTGACTTCTCTTTTCACTTTTGGCCTGGATGTTGTAGAATTAGAAAAAAATTAAAGAGATTGAAGACTATATTATTTATTTAAAATGTTAAGTCATATTTATTAGGAAACACAAAAGGGAAGGTATAATTTCTTTTTTTTTTTTTTCTTAATATGGAGATAGTGGATGACAGTGGGATCAATACAGAGCAAATATCTTAGAGTATGAATCAGCCTTTAACTGATTAAATAAACAAATGTGTTAACTGTATTATGCAATGGGTAAAACCTCAACACAACCCCTTCCTTTCCCAGTGATATTAACATCAGTGTAAGAACCGGGCTAAAATCTGTGGCATTCAGATAGAAGTGAAAAGAAGATTAGATTTATTAGAAACAAGATATATGAATAATTGAATAGGAATGTCTTTAACAATGTAGGTTCTTTATGTAAATCTTGACAAACTGTTTTTTTCAGTTTGTGAAAGGGAAAGTTACTAACAGTGGGCTCAGTCAGTCATGTCCTAGGCACTGTAATCAGGGTATCTTCTGAAGTTTATTTCAAGCACTGCTGTGTTTCTTTGATATCCTGGTGGTCTTCATTAGGATTACTTTATCACTATTCTTTATAGACAGAAAAATAAACTGATTGCATTAATCTCCTTGTGATTTTCTTCTGACTATTGTCAGAAGTTTACACTTACCTCTTTTGAATGGCAACGGTAATCACCTGTACCCCTCCTCCTCCTCAATGGGAGGGTGGCTGCTCCCTTCATACCAGAGAATTGATGTGCTACCTGTGCAAATCTTTACCAGAAAGTCTCAATATATATATTTATTCCAGCATAAATTTGATCTTATAGAGTTCATGGGATTGGAGTCAAAGCGTTAAATTTGGGGGAAAAGGAGTGTGTGGAACCATAGTGACAATTTAAAAGTTGAATCCTATCTATTTTTGTAATTTTAATGAACTGTAGGTTTTCATGACTAAGAGTCTGCCCACCATACTGGCATTCTGTTCTAAGGTGTAAAGGATTGTCCTGTGCAACGTAACATGTTCTCTGAGAGAAAGAGAAAATGCTTCTAAAGAGATATTAAATTCCACTTTTTTGTTGTTTGTTTGTTTTATGGGAGGGGGGTTGGTGGGTGTTTGTTTGCTTGTTTGTTTGTTCAGGGTTTTTTTTAGCGTGCTGTCACTTAGCATTTAGAAATCTCTGGAAATTACAAAAAGTGTGCTCTTTTTTCCCATTGCATGTAGTTTGCTAACTTAATGCTGCTGCTGTTAAACCAGTCTGTCCCCTGGATGTGCGTTCATACGATCGACCTTTCTGTAGTTTCACCTGAAAAGAGTTTCAGTCACGAGAGGTGATACACAGACCCTTATCATCCAGTTTTTCCAAAGAGTATCCTCAGAGTAAGTGAAATGCATTGAACAGCAGTGCAAAGAGCCAGCCACTGTTGGTCAGGTAGTGGTTTGAACCTTTGATCTTTTTGACCTTAGAGTTACCAGTAAGTAGTTTACTTGCGTTTTTTAATAGATAAATCACATCTACTTTGAGCTAAATTGAAACCACCAATTTATTTCACATAATTGTGATCCACACAAGCCTAAGTAGTAGTCATCTGTTTCTCAAGAACCACACTTCATTCCTTGTCTTATTATGACCCTGTCTTTCTTTCTTTTGCCTTTGAGATGAGAGTGGAAGACTTCACAGATCATAATTTTAGGCAACACTGAAGAAGCAAACAACCACAATAATTCAATATTTTCAGGATGATAATATAATCTTTTATGGCTGAAACCAGTTGTAAACTCTCATCATTAACAGTCAGTCCAGATTAATTTCAGTCGTAAAGATTTGCACTGTGCTAGAAATACAAAGAGACATTTAGTTAAAAATTGGATGATGATGTCCTTATGTGGGGATTGCATCTAGATGTCTGTGTTCAAAATAAGAGAAGACTTCTACTGGAGTTACATTCATACCTTACATGTGATAAAGTTTTATATCTATCAAATAGTCTCACATCAGACGATCAGCATTAATTAGGCATTAATTAGACATTACATAGACATTAAGTAGAAGAGAGCAAGGAATTGACTGTAGAATATGAAAGGTGAACTTGCTATTATGTTTGCGCTGTCTTTGCAGTGGTAGCTCCTCCTTGCATCTCATGTTAACCATCACTAATCAAGCACCAGAGACTTATTCAACAAAGGATTCTGGGACAAAGACAGGGGATATAGATTCGTGAGGTAATGGTGACTAAGAGATGTGACTCTTAACTGTGAAATTTTTGGTAGCATAGAGTGTTATGTTGAAAGTACAGAGGTGTGTGGGGATATAAAAACTGAATTTTGCTTTCTTCTGATGGGGTGGAATTTCTGTCATCTTCAAGACATTTCCATTGCAAGATTTTCTGTGTTCTGTATGTACTGCTAGCAGCAGTATGGGTAGATTGTAGACTAGGTTTTAAAAAAATAAAAATGACAGTGAAAAATGTACCCTGTACTTTATTTCTTTGTCTGAAAAAATGTTCATTTGTCTTTCTAAAAACATACTTGATTGCTCATACAGGAAAATAATTGCATGTCATGTGAACATTTTAGTTCTAACACTGACATTATATTCTTACTTTACTTCTTTTTCATTATTTTTAAAAAAATTACAGTTTGCTTTCTAAGTTTTTAAATCCTCTAGAAAGTGACTGTATCTATGTGGGCTTTTTTGTTAGTTTGGTTTTTGAAACCATACGAGATTGCCTATCTCTTTAACTGATGTTGTTGCTGCTTTTCCTTCCTGCTGGTGTTTTCCTCTTCCATGAGGAGCAACAATCACCAGTAGATATTATTTATTTAATATTTTTCTGTGTGTTTTCAAGTCATGTTACAGCATTTAAAAATAAAGGCAAGCTGTAGGCAAAAGAATTCTAAAGTAAATTTAAACCTGGCCAGCTGGCAAAGAAGAGAACCCAGGGAGTTGGTAAGGACTTAATCTAGTGCTGCTTCTTCAATTAAGTATTTACTATGGTGGTATTTTATGTGTGTATTAATACGTCAAAGTGCAAATCAGTCCATCATCCTTATTTCTCCTTCTTTCTGTCATCTGCTGGCTCTTTTATTTCTTCACCATAATTAAAAGATCAGTAGTTCATTATGCTTAAATTTTTCATAAATGAAGGGAATGTTACAGAATCTTCACAGATATTATAGTATCATCACAGGAAGGTATAATCTTGTCTAAGAATCCATGCAGAACTGTATCATTGTTAGACTGTATGCTGGTGCGGTGCAGCTGCTCACAGGCTCTCTAAATGAACAATTAAATGCTGTGCTGTCCTGTCAGTTCTCTCATATGTATACACACTACTGTTGAAGAGAAAAAAATGAACAAAGGAAATCATCCTTACTAAGACCTATTAATGATCAGCCAAAAATTAGTCTCATAGTTTTTCTAAGTACACTGTTGTTAGAACTACCTGATTATGGTGTATTTTACTCTATTTTGATGCAAGATCCTCCCATACTATTTCAATGGGAGAAAATTGAGAGTTATGGTGGACTAATGACGTTACTATATTACAGCCAAATTACAGTAAATTCTTTTGAATACAGCAATTTCTTGATAATTTGTGTTGTGTTGAGGCGTTTTTTTTTAAAACCGTGTTTTAAACTGTCATTTTCCTGAATTGAGTGACCAAGAGTCTGCAAAACTAATTTATTGAGGCATACAAGTAATGATTTATTTTTATTCCTCTTAGGTACTGACATGTCAGACATATATTGAAGCTTGTGTGAGCCTCACTAGGAGAAATGGGCATTGAACCTCAGTCCCTTAACTCCTGATTTGCTGGGAGTGAGAGACATGGCTGTTCAGAGTCCCTTATGTTTTAGTCTCTTAGTTTCAGGGACATTTACCTGATTAGAAAGTTCATGTACATGCATTTCCCTTGTGTAATTCAGACAGTTCCACAGCTCCACAGTAATTCAGCTTCACCTCCACAGGCACTGTGCAACATCTGTCAGAACTGTTTGAAGAGGCCAGAATTAAGTATTAGGTGTCCAGGTAACCAAGGTTTTCAGAAAGGGGCTTTTACTCATGAAATTGAGCTAAACTTTTGAGGCTAACAAAGTGCAGCAGGCTTTCTTCCTCAGGCAAGGTTATGATTTCTAGTGTCTGTATGTTTTAATATGTGATCCTAACAGAAAAGGAGAGGAAAAAACTAAGAAGTTTGATTAATGGAAAAAGCCTAGAAAGAACTAAGTACGAGGACTGATCTCGGAGCTCTTAGGCAGGGAAAAACATTCCATTAATTTTAGTGGGAGTTTTGACTGCACAAGGACTTTCAAGTTCAAGTGTTTTCTTGTTCATTAAAGGATAGAAGGTAATTAGAAAAAAAGCACAGAAAAGATTTTATATAGTATTGCTTTTGTCAGCTGAAAAAATCCATATTATTGTAGGAGTTTTAGGCTAATCTTCTCTCCCTTTCTTGCATAAAATGATGACACAGTCGGTTGTTTTCATGACTCTTAGAGGTCTGTGCTTCTATCTGTTCATTTTATTGGGAAAAAGCAATTGGCAAGTTTTTTCCCTTGTTATCTTCCTTGCTGTTGGATTGCAATCTCATCTTTGATGCTGACTTTGTCATTTCCCTCTTCCATCCAAACTGTTTAGCTCAAGATATTCCCATAACATTTTTGTTTGTAAATGTTGGATGATAAATGAAATAAAAAGCTAGTGCACATTTTGGTTGAAGGATTTTGCTGATGTCAGCTCATGAAATAGAGGAACAATTGGAAAGAAAAAGACAAAACTGTACTAAGTTTTACAGAAACGAATCTTGCATGTTTTAGAATACCTTAAATTATATTGACTTTTAACCACCTTTTAGGGAAGAAGCTATATATTCTTAAGACCTCTTGAATCCAACCCTGAATTTTAATGTATGGCAGTCATGAGCCATTTCAGGAATCATGAATTTAGGTCATCATCTCATGGGAATATTTTCTACACTGACCTCAGGGACAAGGGACTCATCTTCTGTTAGAACTTAATTATTGGTAATATTTAAAAATAAGTTTATTTTACTTGTTCCTTACAGCTACTTTTTTTCCTCTCCTCTGTATCAAAATATTTTTACCTCAGCCTCTAGCTGTAATTTATTTGTGTGAAGAGTATGGTCCAAGTTTAATTCCAGTTGGAATTGCCACTGGAAAACTAAGAGCAGGGACTGTTTTCTGTGCTGATGGGCACTGGGAAGCTGTAAAAAATGGCTGATGATCCAAAGAAACTGTTGTGAAGCTGTTTCTTCCCTGGTTCTCTTTGCTTCCCTGCAATACATAGTGATCTTACCCATTCCCAAAAGCAAGGGGAAGTGAGAAAGATGTATTTATTTAATTTCTGATGGAGCAGTAGTCTGCTTTTTGTAGGAAAAAAAAATATTTTTGATGCCATGAATTTGTCTTTTCTATCTGAAAATTGTTACATGAATGAGATTTTATTCCTGCTCATTTCTAATTTATTTTGATGATCTCTCCAAGCTAGCAAAGGGGTTGGAAGAAACATTAGTTATTTGTTTTGACAGAAATTTGCCTTGTGATTCCTTTCCGATTATTTTCAGGAAACTACTTATCAGTATTTCTGCAAAGGTGACTTATTTCAATAAAGGTAACTTTCTAACAAGTAAGGAAGTATTACTTAATATGGACTCTGCTTTCCAAAGCTCATCACTTTTATGAAGTGAATAAAACTGTGCAATATACATTCTAAGAAGAGATCTTGGTCCACAGGGGCTCTTTCTTTCCTTTTTTTACCAGTTTGGTTCTATTGCCTCTGGTGAATTGCTCTTCATTTGTACTCATGTAAATGAGGAAAACAATCATGTAAAGGAGATACAGACAGATTTTAAAATTAGGCATTCTCAGTGGCTTTACCTTACTGTTAAACTACCCTTAATAATCTCTGTGGATTATATAAGTGCCTTTTCATTCAGAGTGTAAGACTGAGTAACATTTCTGCTTGTGTAAGACAAAAAAACATTTCTGATTGTGTAGAGCATTTTGATTTGTGGAGTTTGTGAGTGGGTTTTTTTGTTTGTTTGTTTTGTTTTGTGTTGTTATTTTTATTTCCCAATTAAAGTTTTAGGTGACAAAGAAGAGACTTCCTGAGTTAATTGGAAATGTGACTTCAGATATCAGAGGAGAATACTTTTGGTAGATAAAATACTTAGGATGACTTCTTGCTTTCAAGGGGATTTCTAGAAAAAGCTTTCAGAACTGTGATGCAATTCTGAAGAACACAGGACTTGTGTAAAATATCCAAGGTACCTGTTGGGAGTACTTTGGAAGAGACATGTGTTTTCCATTGCAAGTAAAAGCATTATTTGATGTAAAGTTTTCTGAGGGTTTTGCTTACTATACAGTGCTAAAGGAGCAGAGAAACCATTCATGTACAGAATACTAATGTTCTTTCTGAATATGGTGCACAGAGTGCTTGTTTTCAATTTGGGTATATTACTCTACAGAGAACAGATTTGAAATTGTCCGTATTTCCGAAAACATTACTCTTAATGTTATATTCTCTCTCGGCAAGCTTTCTTTTCTCAAATAAAATAGAACAGTGCAAAGGCCTGGTGCTGGGTTGATATCTGACTTTCTGACTGTCCTTCCAAATGGGTGTGTTGCTGTGGCTTAGATAGCTCAGGATTATCATGGTACTATTCTGTCAACTCAGTTCCTCTAGGAACAGGCAGATTTGAAGGTTCTACAAACTCGGTAACCTACTGAACTTTCCCTTCACAGTTCTCTTACAGTCACATACACAGAGAGGCTTTATGACTCTAGTCCTCGGAGACATGATATTTTGGGGTGTCTAAGTATTATACTCAGGAGGGAACCTGAAGTAGTACATAGTGCTATTTATATTCAGCAGTTAGTAACAGAGCATGAACATCCATTAATGCTCCCACATTAAACGCAGCTTTAACTGCAGTTTTAAAGATCTACTGGTTTTGCTTTTTAGAGTCTCGAGGTTGATTAATAATATCTTAATAAAAAGCTTAATAGTGCATTAAACTAAAAAAAAAAAAAAAGAGAAAAGTTTCTTATCATGAGATGACTTGGTAAGTCACTAAACAGAACAATAAAAACCTCTGAAAATCTGTTACCTGACTGCAACAAAATGTTATACAATCATCCTTCAGAAACCACTGATATTTGATGTAGCATTTTAAATGTTACCACCCATATGTTTGGTAACACTAGGGTATAGCTTCTGAAGTTTGTGAACACTCATAAAAAGTTATTTATCTGTCTTCAGTAGAAAATTGTTCACATTTTGCTTTCTATATTACCAATATTGGGCCATTGGGGAGGCGGGTTATCTGAAGAGTTGTAGTAAGAATGACACACCTTTTTTATTTAAATATTATTGCTTTTTAGGCACTGACTTTTGGAGATATGCCGAAGTACTTGTGGGAGATTTGGGTACCTGACAAACCATGGGTGGTAAGATACCAGATCCACTGAAATAAAATAAATATTTAATTTTAACAGAGGTATTTGGGGTCCTGCTATCACTGAATTCAATGGGCGAAACTCCTGCAGGGCTCATAAGACGTGCGTTACTGCAAATTTATGCAAGTGTGTTTCCATTCTTTTCATTTTGTCACACTAGTGTAAAGTTGAAGTAATGCCTGGAGTGAACTAAAAGTGTGTGGTAGCACCTGTCAGGGACAAGAGAGAATTGTTCGTCTGAAGTTTATAAGACTATTTCCCCGTATGTTTACTCAGACAAGCAAGTTGTTAGTTATTGCCTCTCAGAGCAATTAATGGTTCACAGCTGGACCTGCTGAATTGTACTTTTTTCCAGGCATCTTCTTGAAAATCTTGTTTGACACTTGCACTGGACTCCCACCCAGTAAGCCATGAAAAATAGCAATCTCCTTTTGAGCACTGGTGGCCTTCTAAGAAAAGGAGTTTGGCAGATGCTGTCTGTCCTCCAGTATCAGTCAGAGAAGAACTAGGATTCAGTGCTTTGATTTCTAAAGCCCTGAGTTAAGGAGGAGCCGTGGTCTATTCAGATGCATACTTTCTTTGTTGTGCCAGCCCAATCTATAGTTTCCACACTGTACTTCTGTGTGAAGTGAAGGACTGTAGAATCTGTCCGCTACTTGTCCTTCTTAAAGAGAGTTTCTCCAAAATTAAGACCAGAAAACTTCATGTAGAAGTTCAAACTTCCTATTTTTTTAGCATTTGAAAGTAATAAATTCAATTCAAATTTAGTTGCATTTTGCAATATATTTAGCTACATTTGTTCAACTATCCAAACAATAAAATTAAAGGAAATGTTGTTTCCTTTATAATATAGGCCTTATTCCCCAAAACTAAGCACTTTTTGACACTTGTTATAAGCTAGACCAGAAGGAAATTTCCTGGAAACTGGCGTTTCCAGCATCAGATATTAAATTTAAAACTACATTTTCTAACTACCTACTGGGTGTTTGACTTTCTAGACTTAATAATAGGATATTTTCGCTTCAATGTAGGCATTTCACAGATAAGGGGATTGGTTTAATATTTTTAATGTAAAATAGTCTGAATAAACTTTGTTGAATAAGTTACTATAAAATTGATATAGATTTAAAAAATCTAGATATCTATCTGCCTCCTTTCTAATCATAGAGAACGTGATGGTTATAAATTAATTCATTGCCACAAGAATCTTGAAGGAAATTTTCAGTGAAAAAAGGCATTATATCCAGTTGAGACTAGGTAATTTAAAGTGAACACAGTCATAAGTGGGCTTTACAGTTGGACTAGATGATCATTGTGGGCTCTTTTCAAGTGAAATATTTTATTCTATTCTATTTCAGCTCCAGACACTAGAAATCTATGTCCTGTAGGTATATATAAATTCTTATTTCGGTGGTAGAGAACGGACCACATTGAGGTGGATTCAGGCAATGGAATACCACATGAGACTAAACGTGCACATACTTTCTTAGGTCAGCTTTGGTACATTCTTTGTGTCAGCATTAGTACAATGTTTTATCAGAAACTGTCAAGTCTAATGTTTTATTTGATTATATATTAAATTTAAAATAAAAATGCCAGTGTACTTTTATTTAAATCCATAAGAACAATATATAAGTAATGCTTCATGGCTGAGTCCACTTTTTGAAGGAAAGTATATTAAATTATACATCATATTGTAAAAGCTGGGGTTTAAGACTTCTACATGTTAGGAAAGTGTTTTTCAGGAAGTTGGATGTTAATTAATAGAAAGTAAGTTCTAAAGTAACTAAACTGGAAGAAACTGCTAAGCTTTTAAGCTAATTTATGAAAGATTCTAAGTGTCTCAGCCTTTTCCTAAGAATTGTTGCTCTTTGTCAGACAAATTTTTTTCAGCTGGATTCAACACTTAAAGATATTGAAACAGTAGCATGAAGTATTTCCCATTCATGTTCTAGGTTTTTAAAAAATTGAAAAATTTGTTCATTTCACCAGCTAATATTTGGTTTAGGAAACCTTTTTTTTTTTTTTTTTTTTTATAGCTGAAAACAGTAGCCAGGCTAATCAGTTTAATTAAAGCTGGGGGGAGTTTGAGCCTGTGAATGTCAGGCTTTGAAAAAATCCTCCCACCTGTTTCTTATGGAAAACATTTCAGGTATTTGAATTTATTTTTATCATTTTAATATTGATAGATGTTCAAAATCTGAGAAATAATGTTTATGATCTGCAGAGGGAATGAGGACTGCACATTTTGCAATGCATTATTGTGTATGAATAAAGTTGTATTCTTGCTTTTTTTAAAGACAGCTGAATTACCTGTGAGTACTTTGCACATATAAATAGCAATTACACAGCCTCTTTCAAAAGGATTCTTGGCAAAGCAAATCTCCATTAACATTGTATGTAATAGAATCAAAAAAACTTAAAAGAAGTTTCAGACCTAATGGGTTTTCTATTTCTTGAAGTTCAATTTTAGTCATTGCCTTTAATGTAGGTGGTATCTGGGCGTAAATACTAGGTGCTGATGCAAGTGTCTCATGTCCCTGATAAGCAGCAGTACAGACAGCACAATTTTGTAGGGGAACTAGGCTGGGATGGGATGGATGCAGGAATGGAAACACAGCACTTGGTGATAAAAAGATTAAAATGTATTGTGTGTGGGAGAGATGAGAGCACATGGATACTAATTTGTCTTTTAAGGAGCCTATTTTACAGCACACACACACATATAGCCACCCATTAAAGCTGCATTTCCTTCAGCCCAACTCAGGTCAGCATGGAGGGGTACAGGACACGCACTCCAAGTGTACATCCTGTCTGGGTCCTTGTTGCCAGCTGGACTGATGTGCAAGGTTCAGGCTCAGCCTTCTGTGGGATGCTGCATGCCCATGGATGTGTCCACTCATGAGGAGTTATTGTCTTAACTCTATGGACTTAAGCTACACTAGTGAGCCACATGGCCTCACTAGTCACATAACCTCAGGCCAATCTCCTTGATCTCATCCAACCATAAGGCCAACAAGCAGTTGTCATAGAGGTTTCTATCCCTCTGGTCTCCCAACTCAAATGTGTTTTGGAAGTGTGAATTCAGCAACAATTATATGATAGATTTTAGCTAGTACAGCTTTTTTTGCGTATCATATTAGGTTAATTTTGTTACTTGCAGATGTAGTCATGGTTCCATTTTCTGAACAGTGCTTTTGGTTAGACTCTTAGCTTATGACATGTGACCAAAATGATCCCTTCTGGAAGTATAATGGTACTTTGGCACTGACAACATCAACATCTGTTCCTTGGGGGTGGAAGCACCACCTCCCACCTCAACACAGTAACACACACATCTGGGAGTATGCATGTATAGGAGGAAATAAAAAAAGTATGGAATAATCAAAAGCAGAGAGAAGATTTGTGGAGGATATCTTATGAGCACAAATGTTGTGGCTGAACTTGACCTAAAGTAACAGAATCTTTCCTTGAGAGAGCAAGGAGATGCAGAGCTGTAGGAAACGGGCTACGGTTAAATAAAAGAATCCAAGACTATTCAAATATCTCATTTGGCTATGTTCCACATAAATGACTTGATTTCCAAGCAGTAGGTTGTGGAGGAATACACTTTTTTCCCCTTTAAAAAGGAAAAATAAAAGCAAAAAAAAGAAGGACTTTGCTCTTCAAACTAGATGACAATAAGTACTTGAGTACTGAGAGGTGGAATGTCCTGCACATGTTAATTTTTTGGGATCTGCATATACAGATATTGTTATTAACCCTGGAAGAAGTTTTCACAGTTTTTATTTTGTTCTGGTCATAACTCTTTGTGCCTGTTAGGTGGTAAAAGAAGGATCTTAACTTGAATGTAATTCAGGACTGTTGGACAAGCACCAATCTACTTTGTAATTGATTTTATTATGTTTTTATTTTCAAAGGTAAGCGTTTTTGCAGTTTAGAACTATCACTAAAATTATTTGTGAAATAGCTCTTGCAAATGAATCTAAATATATGCTGGTCTGTGCGATACTGCTCTTCTGTCTCAAATGTGGTTGAAGTGAAACTGAGCAACCTCAGGTTTATATAAAAATAACTGTTTACATATATATCTTGACTTAATTTCTCTCTCTAATGTAGCACACAATGTACAATTCTCATTTTTGATTCACCCCCTTGGTGCCTGAACCTCCCCTTAGGGATTCCAGCTGTTTTCCTCTCCTGCTGTAATTGAAATCAAACTTGTTGCAGCCTGTAATTGATAGTGAATCTAACTATCTAATGTTTTATATGAGACAGATGCACAGCAGAAGCACATGAAGCGGCATATGGAAAAGCAAGTGCCCTACTGGGGCAAAGACAGATCCATTCTTGTTTTGTTAAACAATATTCCAATACATTGATCAACTAATTCACCTACATTTTAGTAAGTTAAGATAAATTTATAGAAAATTTGGAGTATATGCAATGTGTTAATTGAAATGGTTAGGCTTTATCTTTCTGTCCTCATAAGGAACTGTACTTCCAGACTGCTCTTACATATTTGCCTTGCCTGCTCTTTCCTCTTGAGACATTAAAGTATTCTAGTTTTTGTCTCTGTGTTATGACAGGTCTAATGGCTCATAAGGGAATGTAAATCTAGATGTTCTCTCTCACCCTTGTTTTGGCATCTAGTGCAAATCATAATCTTGTATAAAGAGTGTGTATTTTTGTCTCTGGATGAAGACATTTGCTAAGAATCTGCCATTGGAAGCAGGATGCTGCTGTCTGTCAATACTTCAGTATATTCCTGTTTTTCTTTCTTTTTTACTCATATAATACTTCCATTCTTAGTGAATCAAATAGTAAGATATTTCTAAGTATTATGCTATACCTTCCCTCCTCGCCTTCTCTCCCTCTCTGTCTCTCTCTCTCTCTTTGTAGCACATAAGGAAAAAGAGCACCAGTCATGAATTTTTATATTTAACTAATATCTTAATATTTTAAGATGTGGGGGTTTGGTTGTTGTGTTCGGGTTTTTTTGGTTTTTTTCCCCCCTCTCTGCTGGGAATCTACTCTAGATCCTACACTAGGAGGGTTATATAGTTTAAATAGCATTCTTCTACCTCTAGCTTCTCTTTGTGACTCAACACGCTGTAATTAAATATAGAACTAAAGAGAACTTGTAGGTTAATAATAACTTTGTTGGCTGCTGGATTTCTTGAGATATTTTGAGGCATATTTTCTTAGCAGAAATATTGTAATAGTCCCCTGTGTGGATTTCCTCATATCTGGTTTTGAAAGTAGCCTCACATGTTCCTTCCAGTGCTACTGATAACAAGGTGTTATCAGCACATCTGAGTCAGGCAAGCTAAGACTTTGAGCAATTGCATCTGTAACTAAGACTGAGAACCTAGCTGAAGTAAAAAAAAAAAAAAAATCACACTTATTCTGTACTGTTTCTGACTCTAAATATGGTTGCCCTGTGTAAAGTTCAGCAGGATTTCTCCTGGGGTAGCAAAGTTCCTTTAGGTATATCTAAATATTAGCTTTCTGGTGAATACTTATAAAGAGATTTGGAGGAAAGCTAGTTATTCTGTAACTCCTTAGATAATACCTGGTTTCTGAGGGACCTAAGGAAAAATAGAGAAGGAATTAACTTCTTTACTCTGTTCACAATCACAGTGGAGATTATTCTCATTAAATATTTATCCATCATGGAGGAGGAAGAGAGTTGAGTAATCAAACAGTTGGTGTTAATTTAAATGTCAAACCACAATTAGAAAAAACATCCTTGCAATCAAATTTTATTGTGGTTTCCCAATCTGTGCTCTGAAAATATCCCTCACTCAAGGATTTCCACTCTGAAGGAAGAGAGGAGAGTACAATATGGGTTTGACTCAAATTTCCTGAACTTTTTCCTCTTTCTGAAAATTCCATAAACTTTCTGTGACTCAGTAATCCCATCATAACGTTAATTTGAGGCTGGCAATTATTTCTTGCAAATAAATTTTCTTTTACCTTGATCATCCTCTGAAAGAAAGATCTGAAGCCGCTAGCCACACTTTATTTGTGACCTTAATGAAACCAATACAAGTGACAGCAAAGGCAGAAGTTGATGTGGTTTTTTTTTTCAAGTGGTTGTGGTGGTTGTTGCTTTTCAACTTCTCTGGTTCCTTTGGTTTTGTGGTGATTAGGCTTATATAAAAAGTAGTGCAGTTTTTTTAATGTTATTGCAACATCAACTCATATTGTCTTTGTCAGATTGTTTCTAATAGTGTCATCACAACACTTTAAGTAGTTAAATATAGTTCTAATATTAAAATGTGTTTTGAATATTGCTAAAGCTTGCCACATCTTGCTGGGCAGCCTGCTCTACTGTTTGATAATACTTGAGACGCTTTTTTCCTTCATGCCAAATTAGAATTTTCTTTGTTGCAACTTGTATCTGTTGCTTCTCACCCTGTCACTGTGCAAAAAGAGTCTGGCTCCATATTCTCCAGGCCCTTCTGTTAAGTGGTTAAAACTGCAATAACTTTCAGATCTTGAGGGATGAGCGCGTGCAGCTCTCAGAGGCCGTCTTTAGTCTCCTGACCACCTTGGTGACTCTTTGTTGGGTTTATTCCAGTGGATTTCCTGTACAGGAGAGCTCAAAACTGGAAACATCATTCCACATGCAGTCTCATATGTAGAAAATAGAATCATTTAGGTTGAAAAAGACCTTTGAGATTATTGAGTCCAACTGTTACCACTGTCAAGTAAGCAGTGTCCTAAAGTCCCATGTCCCTAGGTGCTGTGTCTACACATTTTTTCAATACCTCCTGTGACGGTGACTTTTTCACTTCCCTGGGCAGCCTGTTCCAATACTTGACAACCCTCTTGGTGATGAAGTTTTTACTAATATCCGGTCTAAATCTCCACTAGAGCAACTGGACGCCGTGTCCTCTTGTCCTACATTTTTTTGCTTGGGAAAAGAGATTAACACACTGAATACAAAAGAATGATTGTCTCCTACAGCTTTCTGGCTACATTTTTACTGTTGCTATTTGTTCAAGGACACATTGTTGACTGACGCCGAAATGGCTGTTCACCAGGAGCAACAGGTCTTTTGCTGCAAAACTCCTTTCCATCTAATTGGCCCCCAACCTGTCATGCTGCATGGAGTCGTTCTATTCTGTGCCAGGACTCTGCCATTGCTGCACTTGAGGTACCTGTTGCCAATTTATCCAGCTTGTCGAGCTTGCTTTAAATAGGAGCCCAGACTTCCGGCATGCAGAGTGCTAGCCCCCGCCTGGTGTCATCTGCAAAGTTACAAAGGTTCCCTTCTGCCTCATGATTCAGTTTATTAATGGGGGCATCAGCTGCAAAGACAATATTGGCCACATTATCCACCCCTATAAACAAGCTGCCCATTGGAATAAATTGAACATGGCAGTTCAAGCAATTTTTTCAGGCACCTGGTAGTCCACCCATCCAAACTGTATTTCATCAATTTGTTAGCTAAGATCAAGGTGCCCTTTTTTTTCACCAGGGCAGCCATCTTACTACAGAAGGCATTCAGTCTGGTCAAGCATGTTTTGCCCTTGGTAAATGCATGTAGGTGTTGCAATCTGCAAAAAATATTCCAGAAAGAACTTCAGATTCGAATTATTCCCTTTGAGCAAAATTAAAACTCACACACGTTATGTGTTAAAACCAAAACCTGATTTTTATTAATTGTTATGAGATGCAAAGAGAAAAAGGAAATAAAAGGTTGGAAAATGCTAAGATTGCTTTTAGAAGCAGAGAAAAGATACCATCAAAAACTACTTTTCTGTCGAGATATTGGGGGGGGTGGGGAGAGACATTTGCGTTTTATCCATTTTTTTCTCTGTCTGTGCCGCTTTTTGCTGTTATCTCTTTTAGCTGCAGGGGGTCTTAACAGCTTTAGTTCTCTGGAATGCAGTCAGGATGTGTGGCTTCTGCTGCTCACACAGGGCTGTGTCACAGGTCCCGCTCAGCTGCAGAGCCCTGGTCCTCATAAACACGGTAAAGCTGGAGGAATAGGACAAAAACTCACGCATGGGATGCTGCTGGCATCGGTTCTCTCCAGGCTGGCGGAGTTTCAATCTAGGGTGGCAGGCAAGCAATACATGGTGGCAGAAGAAAGGTGAGGGGAGGTAGGGAGACAGAACTTGGCTATAGTAACCAGTCTCTAGCTTCCTTTTCTCTTCCCTGATTTTCCAAATTTCATCTTCAACATTTATAGTGTTCCAGGGAGGTTGTATGTGGTTTCTTGGCACGTCGCCCTATTCAGTTGTTCGAAGAGAAATGATAACCATAAACAATGGCAGGATTTCTGGCAGGAAAAGTCCAGCAGAAAGTTCTGTTGAGAACCTTTTGGCAAAAGCTGACAGGATGTTTTTTGAGAAACTTTCTGATATCAGGCAGGATGTTTGTTTGTGACTTTCTGGTAAACTGCTGATAGACAGTTCTTTGATAGGATGTTACTGACAGACAGAAAACAATGGAGGAACATTATTCTTAGTATTTCTATACTATCTGTGTCTTACAGTAGGATCTCCTTCTACTGTATGTGCCTGGGTGTGGCTTCCAGGAGGAATTTTTTGAGTAGTGAGACTAGAGTGAGTGATCTGCAGTTCCCCCAATGACCCTTTTCCTTTTTTTTAAAAAAAGCGGACAACTTCTCCAGTCGTCAGAAACCTACCCCAGTGACCCAGATGTTTGTAAGACCACAAGCAGGGGCCAAGGTCCCATATATTTAATGGCTTTCTAGCTCAGTCTTCTACTTGGAGTCATTCTTGAGTCTCCCAGACCCTGGCACAGGCTCAGAGGGCATGGGAGGCTTAACACAGTCATTACGAGTAGAAACTGAAGAAAAGAAGGCATCTAGCACCTCAGTTTTTTTCTGTGTCCTTTGCCACTAGATTCCCTACAGTTTGAGTGATCACCTCACATTTTCTTCTGTCTTCCTTTTGCTGGTAGCGTAACTTTCTTTTTACTCTTCATAGTGCTCACTGGTATCAACTCCAAGACAGCATTGGCTTTTGTGATTCAACTGAGCACAGTCAGGAATACCCCGTTATCCACACTGACCTTATGTTATGCATGTTTGACTTTGTGGGCATCATACTGGACTTATCTTGTGCTTTGAAGAAGTTATCACTGATGATCAGTAAGCTCTCCTGAGCATCTTTACCCTTCAGGGCAGTCCCATTAGCCCCTACGAGGTAGATCTTGGAACAAGTTTAAATATACTTTTCTAAAGTCTAGGTTTGCATTTTATTTTATTTTTTTTTAATTTTATGTAATTTTTTAAAATAAACTAGATGTCTTCTGGTCAGTTTGTCAGCCACCTCTACACCTGTATCAAGAAAACCCAATTCTTGATGCTTGATTTTACTCTTTCCAAGGATGCTGGGAGGTTTTGTATCTCCTCTGGGAACCACCCATGTGATTGTGAGGTTTCCCCCACTTTTCTAAAGGAGGTTTCAGTTCTTCATCTTGATCAATCATTCTTTATCAGACACTCATCACTACACCCACCCTGATGTTGATCCATCAACTCTGGGCTGGTTGGTCACCTGCTCGAGGGCAAATCTCCATGAATTCAAACTGCCCTTGTCCGTGTAGTGCAACCTCTCCTCCTCAGTTGTCCTGTGGAGCCTGTATGGTGTCCCTATGATTTGTTTTCAACTCCACATGTGTTTATGTAGAGACTCTTGAGATGACCCCCTGAGCTGCACTATATTCACAGAGCATGATCCTCATATGTTATGCTTGTGACTAATACTTTTTTACTTTCTCCTATCCCTCCTCTAAGTCTCAAATTGTTTGTCCACCATCTCCAGATGTTTAAAACCCTTTTCATTAGATTAGGAGGCTTCTCTGCTAGTCTGAGTCTTGCCCCACTTTATTAAATATATCATGGCATAAAAATATTTTGACATATGTTTAATGTGTGCATACAAAATATCTGTGCATATATTTAGTGTCTACCCATGATTAAATACTGTATGCAAGTTCATGAAGAGAACAGACACTTTGTGTATATTATTCTGCATTTGTGCACAGCAGGAGAAAGAGGAGAATGTAGGAAACTTCCTGAAGAACTGAATAATTGTCTTTTTGACTTGTCATATTGCCTTCAGCTTTTTATCTCCCACATGCTTTACTGGCACTCTTATCTTTCAGTCTGATTTTTCAAATGGTACCATGTGTTTTTGCTTTTTTTGAACTGGAATGAGAAACAGAAAATGGTCATACATATGCCTGGACAATTTGATGCTGATGATTTATCCTTCTTTGTAAAGAAGCTATTGAAATGTTTTGGAAAGGCTGGTCCTGTATAGGGATGCAAAACACAGGAGTTAAAGAGATACAATGTTCATGTTATTTTCTTCTAGAACTATAATCATATATGAGATAAATTTTAAAAATCATCAACATATAGTATTCTAAACACATTTGAAATGTAGTACTGAATTGTGCTATCAAAAAAGACATTTTTGCATACTCCTACAGATTTATTTTCTTTAAAAGCTGTTTTTCTTCGGGGAAAAGAAAAAGATAAGTTTCATGTATTTGAATATTTTAAGGAAGATATATCTATTATTTCATGTTACTAGATGAAAATCTTTTCTGCTAAGTGGATGCCACAAAGGATGTCTAAGTGGAGTTTTTTGATACTTTATTTATATGGGAAGTATCTTGGACATTCCTGTTTTTATATTACCATTTATGCTGTTTTGTTTCCTTAAACCACTGCTTATCATTGTAACTGGGAGAGACAAGGAAGTATTCATGAGAACAGTTCTTCGTAAGTTTTCTTCACCTGTCCTATGCCTAGTAAAATAAATTTACTTTCCATGCTGAAGGAAGTTCTTTCAGTAGTATTTTTCCTTGGAGAAGGAGAGAATTAAAAAGAACATGTTTCATAATTCAAAGTTTTTATGATCTAGTGTTAAATGCAAAGGTGAAGTAGGATAAAAATAGACTATAAGTGTAATTCATGATAATATCAATTTTAATCTTTTGCGTGTGGGGGGATGCATTTCCTTTGATTGAAGATTATGTGTCACAAAAATAGTATTTTTTTCTGTTGATGTTTATGTGAGATAATGCTTCTTAAATATCCTGTCTCAAATGCTTCTAAATATTCTCTGTATTAGAGAATATGCAGGGTGCTTATGTTAGCACACACTGTTTTTAGACAGTAGATTAAAGCCTTAGTACCTCACTACCTGAATCTGGAGCTTAAATATCTCTATTGTGGATACCTAACTTTGGGTGTCTGAGCCTAGAGTCGCAACACAACCTCCAAGTTTATCCTGTTTTTGTTTTGTTCGGGGTTTTTTTGGTTGGTTGGTTGGTTGGTGGTTTTTTTGTGGTTTGGGTTTTTTTTTGTTGTTGTTGTTGTTGTTGTTTTTTCCAAATCATATCCAGATAATTTGTTTAAAGAGCTTGGGAAAACTCCACTCATGGAGGTTGAAGTTGTGTATGGTTGCCTGTAATTTTTGTCCGTCTTTTTTTGTGCCATGTGACATCAGATAAAGTTCTCAGCAAGCCCTGTAAAAAAAGAGCCCACATGGTTGTCACTGATGGCAGAATTTGATAAAGTGTCAAATGTTGAAATTGAATAGGGACATGAAATGTAAGTATAGACTGGCAAGAGTGTCTTGTGGGGATAAACAGAAATGATACATAAGATGTAATTCAGCACTGTCTTTGTCAATGACTGAAGAAGCATAGACATTGATACGTTTTTCCTCATTAAAGTCAGCTGACATTTATCATTGACCTTCATAACACTTCTGGATTTTACCACTCTGGGTGACTGGTCTGGAATTTCGCCAAGTATGTGCCAGTGATTCTTCTCATCAGTAGAAATTTAGTACATTATGGGTAAAACCTGTTACTATTCCCTTTGTCAGGGTGAGATACACAGACATTACTTAAGGCCTCTAAAAGTTTTCCTCATTTGTGATGATTCATCTGATCTGAGCAGACTAGGATAAAGTATTTGTAGTACACTGGGATAAAACATTTGATACTGGGAGAGAAGTAGTATGCTTAACAAAGCCTCTGAGTATAGAAAATATGAATAAGAAAGAGATTTCAATTTTTGGTTTTTTTTGTTACAAAATGTATCAGATTAATTGTTTCTGATTTAGGATTAGTGAGGCTTCATGGATAGGGATAAAGTGGATAAGCAGACACTGACCTTTGTAGGAAAGAAATGGAAAGAATTTTATTCTGAAATGTTTCAACAGTGCTGAGTCTTTGAAATCAATTTTCTGGGTTTAATACAGTGCTGTTTCAAGCTGTCATATTTCTTATATATTGCAGCACTGTAAACCCTCACATCCTGGACTTACCTTTAGAAGATTGGGTATATACGCTTGGGTACATGAATGTAGCAATCACGAAATATCACAAAGTGAAATGTCTGTTACTGCATGTTCTTCACCATTAAAATGTACTGCAGATCACAGGGATTTATTACAAGTGTGGGTTGTTGATTTTGGTTTAGAGGGGTTTTTTATTATTTTTATTGTGTGTGTGTGTGGTTTTGTTTGTTTGCTTTATTTTCTTCTTAAGATGATCTTCACTCTGCTTTTTTTGTTTTGTTTTGTTTTCATTATGCCTTCCATTGTCAGAAACAGTACATCCATTACTACCTACCTAACTAAATACTTCCTTAACAGAAATCATTACATTTTGCTTCATACTTTCTTTGTTTCTCCTCTTCCCAAACCCTAACCTGACCTCTACCAACTTCTATTAGGTTCAGAATCAGAAGTTTTACAAAGATGAAAGCTGCCAAATATATTGGCTAGCAATTCATTTGTACACTTTTCAATTGATAGAACTGTCCCTCAGCCTCAGTTTTTAATTTGGTGCTTTAGATGAAATCCTATTTGGGAAAATCAATGAGAAGTTAACCAACGTCTAGGCAGCTGCAGCAGTTAGAAGTCGACAGCTCTGACTGCATGCCAAACTGACGTCTAAGTTTAGTTTTTCTGTTTTACTTATTCCTCATTCTCCAACCTTTCGCCAATACACAGAACATTGTTCTACCAAGCTTTGATACTGGGAGAGAAGTAGTATGCTTAACAACGCATTGCTTGTTACCTTATACTGTAATTTTACAAAGACAGAAATTTCAAATGAGAAAAAAAAACATACAGCAAAAATAGATATTTAACAATTTCTGACAGGTTTCAAGCTGCTGTGCCTGTTCCTCTGATGCCCTTCACTGCAGCTGATTTAAACCAGGCTATTGATTAAATCATATCATTGCTGAAAAGTAAAAGGCCAAAGATGAATGTATCCAACACAAAAGGATACATACAAAAATGTATTATTCATACTCCCTGCATACAAGATTAATGTGGGTCAGTTCATGTTTTCCACAAAATTTCTTTACCTTTTTTGTGTTTTAAAATATTTTTCTTGAATTAATATAGCAGTTAAAGCAATGAAATTAAGACAGATAAAGTAAAATTATATAAATTTCTCTCTCTCATTGTCGTAGTGGATTTAAACATATAAATATACATACACGTATAGAATATGTGTAGAGATATAAAACAGATAAATTGTTGGGAAATACATTTAGTGCAGGTGGTTCCGTGTGCTGCTGCAGTGCCAGGTGTAGGCTGAGCTCTGGGTGGGAGCCCAAGACAGCCCCGAACTGCTGATCTTTTGCATAACAAAGGGCTCTGGGACCTGTAGTCACCTGATAGTGTTACAGTGACAGAAGGGAAAGACTAGAGGGACAACAATTAGGGGCCATGATGCAGAGAGAAGGTGGGAGTGATGGGTGCCTGCTTATAGCAAAGGTCCTTCGCTACTTGCAGGAAGTCCCCATGCAAATGCACTGCACAGTAGTCATTGCACTGAAGGTTGTTTTTGGGAACCTCTTATGTAATGCTTTTATTTTATTCCAGCTGGCTGAATCTGTCCTGCTGGAAGAAGGTCTGAAGGAAGAGCAGGTGTTTGATCTTACACTGATTACAGTCAATACAAAATTAGTTTTGAGTTTAGTGGCACAAGTTCTGTCTATAGAGAGAAACCATTTAAGGCCCTCCAGCATTTAGAATGTTTCCATTGTGAAATGGGAACTTAGAAACTGAAAGGTTACTCCTTTTTACCTAAACTTCCTTTTTTTGCTAAACACTTGTTAACCAAATGGAGACTTCTTTGACATGCTATTCTTCACTTGGAATTTAATAGAAAGTCAGAAGTAGTAAATTAGATCACTTTTCTGTATCTCTTACTGTACTTTAAATACTACCTCAACATAAATTCCAGAACATATGGCCATAGTATGGTTTTCAAACAGTGATCTGTAAACTGCTACTGACCCACTGTTTAAAAAAATATGCCAAGGCTAACTAAGGAAACCTTAAGAGGTTAATTATATTAATATTGAAATTATTCACCATTAGCTGTGATTGCAGTTGGCCATGTCTTTTCCATATTGTTGTCAAAGAACCTGACAACTGAAATTAAGTACAGGATCAGGGAGAAGTGTTTCTTTGAGTTTTGGAGCTGGGGTTTGGTTTTGTCTTTTTGTTTGTTTGTTTGGGTTTTTGTTGTTTGTGGGGTTTTTTATTATTTTTATTATTACTGTTTTTTCCATGAATGTAACAAATCTCAAATTGACCCATGGGATTTCTTCCATAAATTACCTTTGGAGTGTCTTCTTCAGCTAGATGGGGTAATTTTTTTTTTTTTTTTCTTCTGATCACCCTGTTATCTTTTTCAAATTTTAATCTCTTATGATAATAGAATTCATGTAAGCAGAAAACTGTTTATACTTATCAAAATAAGTATTTGGAATGAGAATTTGTCTTTTGTCTAAGGTTGGAAGTACACCTAAAAATAGAAACAGTGAGAGCAAATTCCCACACGTAGACTGTTTAAACACGTTACCATCTAAGCCATAAAAGGTAATACAAAGGCAAAACAAAACTAATTAATTTATAGCTTCGATGCTGGAGAGTCTATAAGTACCTAAGGTTTTTCAGGTAAAGTTTCTAGTCTGATAATGTGGATGCTCAGGGGCAACGCCCAAATTGTCTGAACTAGACATTTTGTTGTCAAACCTGTGAATTCCAAATATGCTTAGGTACAAAGGGGAAAAAGTCTCCGTGAGAAGGTGTGTCACCCAGCGGGTGGATTTTAGGAATGAGTAGCATGTGCTGACTGTGCTGAGTACAGTGTGAAGTACCAGCTGTCATCGTCTTTGTTGCTTGGAGATGGCCAGCCTGCAATATAGGGCTCTGACACAGGGCTCTGTTGAGACAGAGCAGAGGTTTGTCCAGGGAGGAGCATGATCGTAGTGTGCATCCTTTTACTTTGCATGTGAAGAATTAACATTTTGAATGTAATGTATTTATTCAGCGGAATTGTACTGGGAAATTAATCTGACATCATAGACACTTAGTGGCTTTTCTTGAAGCTAGTGTAGAGTAGGGAGCACAAGATTTGGGATATAGGAAAAGAGAGAGAGCTCAAACATAGGGAATCATGGCTTAGTGGCATATTCTAGGTCATTTTGGTATGTGTGTGCTCTTCATTTTCTGGATTCAGTTTCAATACTGTTATTTGCCCAAAGATGATAATGTAAAAGTAGATTTAAAAGATGGATAGAGACTCCAGGGCCAAAATTCTAACCCCATATTTAAAAAATGAAAAGGAAAAAAAAAACCAACCCTTTTTTAACAGAAATTAATGGAGAAATTAATTAAGTTTTAAATGGTATTTTCACAGAGAAGTTTAGGTCCAGAGTCATGGTATGATAAAGTCCAGGAGAGAAAGATGCATCTCTTGGCTGTTTCCTATTGATCATTCTAAAGATTGTTTTACAATTCTGTTGTAGTGATGGGATTGAGACTTAGAACTGATTGAAAATTATGAAATGCATGATCCTGCCCCAAGTCTTTATCCTAATACTGCAACATTCAGAAGAGCTGAAATCGCTATCTGCAGATTATGTGCTACTTCCTTGTGGTCAATGGCAATTTTTCACATCTTGTGTAATGAGTCTTAGGGTGCACAGCTTGCAATTCTGCAGATTTTTTTTTTAATATGTAATACTTCACAATTCGTTTCCCTGGAACCAGCTTCTTATTCTATTTATACAGGTCATGCTGTGTAATCCACAAAGATTCTGTTGTCCTTGCTTCTGTGAGGAAAATATAAATTAATTTATTGTGAAACCAAAATACAGCTCAGCACTCCACATAAGATGCATTCTGCATTGCAAGCATTAATGATGTTAGTTTTACAAACACCAGCAGGGTATGTCAAAAGATGGACTGCTGCCTGGGCTATCTGAAACAGTTATTGAACCCCAGAATGCTAGCATGAAATCCATGGAAGCTTTACCGTGATTTTGTAAAATGTCAAATAATGCCTGAAGAAAGATGGACAGCTGTAACTCATAAGCACAGTAGGTACAGATGAATCACAAGGTCAAACTTCATTCTGGAGTACAGCACTAAGATTGATTTTTATTTCATTTTTAATTCCCATTGGAAGATTAAAAAATAATGAAATTAGGTTTTTCAAACTTATGCACAACTGTCCATAGAGTAAAAAGCCCTTCTCAGAGGTCTCTTTTTTTCTCATGATTTGTGAGGATTTTTTTTTTTTTTTGAGCTATATGAATGATGATGACTTAGGAGGGTAAAACTTCTGGGTCAAACTCTGTAATTTTGAAAGAAAGGAATTAACGACCAATTTTCAGGCAAGTTTTCATGCGCAAGATTTAAACTCTTACATCAGTTGTACAAAATGAATTTACAACAGATCGATCAACCTTCTCTCTCTTCAGGAACAAAACCTGTAAAAATTGTATGAATTACATAGAGAGTGTCATAGCAAAAAAAAATACTTATATTTAACCCCTTAATGTAAGGGTGGGTAATGAACTAAATAATCAGCATCAGATACTTCTGGAAACTTACATTAAATGAGCTGGCCTCCATTTAGGTCCCAGAAAATACAACACACTTGCTGCTCTTTTGGGTACTTTTGGACACCTCTGCCACATCAAATAAGTGAATTCAAGGGAGTCAAACATTCCTTCATCCTTAGACCCATTTCAGGTGTGCTGAATCTGATGTTTGGTCCATTTGTTTGTTTGGGGGACTGTGTCAAAGGCCTTATGGAAATCCAAACAGTTAACATCCATAGCTTTTCCCTAGTCCTCTGATGTAGTCACTCCATCATAGAATGTTAGGTCTGTTAGACAGGACTTGTCCCTGGTGTAGTTGTGCTGGCTATCTTGAATCACTTCCCTGTTCTCCATGTGCCTTAGCACAGCTTCTAGGAGGATGTGTTCCATGATCTTCCCAGGCACAAAGTCAGGCTGACGGGTTGGTAGTTCTCAAGGTCCTCCTTTCTAACTGCTGTAAACATGGGTGCCATTTTTCCTTTTTTCCAGTTACCTAGGACTTCACCTGACTGCCATGACATTTCTAATATCATGGAGAGTGGTTTTATATTGCTATACTTCTAAAGAAAATAACCAAAACTGCTACATACCTGCTTTCCATTGCAACCAAATTGTTCTAAAATAAGCTCTACATATATGTGTGTGTATGTATGTATATATACATTTGAAAACACCAGTCATTCAGTGATGTTTCACTCTAATCTGCCCCAAGAGAGCTATTAACAAGAACCTGAGTTACCCTCACCTTCAGGGATGGGTCGTAACAATGGTGTAACTTCTTATATGTTAGAACAAACTTTCTGAAATTCCAGATATTTACCTCTGTAAAGTCTCTATATATCCTTTTTTTTTTTTCCTAGATGTGAATCAAAACCCCATTAACAAGGTTTCTTCTGATCTCTGTTGCTACATTTGGCAAAAATAAAGAAGTAGCTTTTAAAGATAAGATCTAAGCTATAAAGGGCCTCAAAGATTACAATCAACAACTTCAATTACTCTTCCTGCTGGGCCAGATTTAATGCTTGTAACCACCTCCACTCAACACGTAAGTCACACATTTTGTCTCACATGAATGCTGTGAGTATTCTTAAGTGCAGCCTGAGACCAAACCCATCATATAAATCTAGTCTGGATGGACAACAGTACAACTAATTTTTTCCTTGAATTAGTGTATAACATTTTTATATAATTTCAGGGGAAAACCCCCCAGTTTTGTTTGGTAAAAATTACTTCTTTGGTTTGATATTCTTTCAGTTTAGAAGTTTGGGGGTTTTGTGGGTGTTTTTGGTTTTTTGGTTTTTTTGGTGGTTGGTTGGTTTGGGGTTTTTGTCCTTTTTGTCCTGTTTGTTTGGTTGGTTGGTTGGTTTTGGTGGTTTTGTTTATTGTGGGTTTTTAATCTTTTTTTCTTAATACTGACCCTGCCACTGTGCGATTTGAAAGTCTATATGCGATGGCCCAGCTGTTGAGCTCTGACACCGCATGGTTCAAGTCAACAACAGTTATATCTACAGCCTTCTGTGGAAGATTTGCTTGTAGAGAGATTGTTGAAACTGTCCAGAAGAGACCCATAAGGTAAAATAGCAAGGTGAATGATCAAGTGTCAGAGGCTGCTTTTAGTTAGCAAAATACTTTACTTAGTGTTGTACATTCTTATGCAACATGATAAATAGTTATAAATTCAGTGGATCTACAGTTTAATATTAACAAATATTAATAATTGCAAAATTAAGCATAGGCTAAGTCTTTGATAATTTGCATTTGGCAGTTTGTTGTTTTGGGATTTTTTAAAGTACCTTATTGTCTCAGGTAAGAATATAGTTCTCAGCCCACATACATATTTTTTTGTTTTCAAGTTCAGCCTTCCAAAAGTACTTATGCTTGGCCATTGAATGAACAGGAGATTAGGCAACTCATCTTCTACTTTAAAAAGAGCTGAATTTAGAAACTAGAATTTTTTTGGTTTATTGCCTTTCATAAGGTTCTCTTGTAATCCAGATAATACAGTAAAACAGGGAATTGTAACTCACTTTTTTGACAATGCAAAGAAAGTAAATTTTGCAGAAGCTAGAAGTGGGATGACTTCCATGCAGTAATGTGTTCAGTACCTTGTAAAAAAACCTTGTACAGGCACACTAATTACCAACTAGGTCATGTAAATATATTTGTCTGGTTCCCTCACTATTGCTGCAAACTGCAGTTCTCTCTCTAAGCAGTTAGTCCTGGCCTAATATGTTGGCAGATGGCATGCTGGTCCTTTTCCAGCAGAGTCTGCCAGCTCACAGGGCTACCACCCACTCCCTTCCTCTTTCCCCCACCTTGCACCTCCTGTATTTTTTTAATACTCTTGCATCTCCCCAGAGCTCTTGGAAGGTGGTATATTTAGAGAAAGGACAGTTTCATGTTCCAGGAGATTTTAAAACTGTAGCCAACTAATGCTTAGCTGGCATGCTGAAGTTTGCAAGAGCATCTGTCTGTAAAATATTCTGACTCTCCTTCTTACTGATCTCTGCTGGGGGCTTTGAGGGGAAGTTTGCCGTTCTTGTTCTACAGACTGAAAAAAAAAAAAAAAAACCTTAAAAAAAAAATCTTTAAAGTAGCTGAAACTTAATAGAAAATATATTTTGCTGGTACCAAAAAAGACAGCTGCAAGAGTACTACTCTATCTTCTATCTCCTGCTTACCATAATTTATTCAAAGAACTTGGGCTCTCAACAGAAAATTTGGCATAGACTTTTCTCAGGATGAAGGCTCTAGAAATAAAGCCTGTTTAATATCTGAAGTAAGAATAGCACTTCTAGTGGCCAAAAGTGAATTAGATCTGAGAGTTAAAGTAATGAATGTGAAAAAAAAAAAAATTCAACTAGGTGCATTTATAAGAGATTTTCCTGTTAATTAGCACTCATGTAAGGCTATAGAAAAGTCTATAGTTCTAAGCAAGACTAGATGCCCCTTAGAAAATGGGTGAATAATGAGTGTCAAGAAATGTTGTTAGTTTACAACTATAAAATAAATTTATAAGTAGTCTTATTTTTAAGCATATTTACCAGCTATTAAAAAACCTTTGGGGCATCTCTATCAAATGTAATGACATGACTTTTATGGGCAGAATAGGTTCAATGCTTTTACATTTTAACTTGTGGTGCACCTAAACTTCATCCACTATTTGCATGAAAAATGTATCATTACGTGAAGGTAATTAGGTATCTGTCATTACCAGCTGCTGTTCCCTCTTAAAGACGGTGACATTTCAGCACTGAATTGTGACTGGAGTTGAATAAGGAGTGACAAAAGACCTTCTATACACTACTGCCTTATCATAAAACACACTGGACCTAAGTAATTGCAGTTTTCTTCATGCCATTTGCAAGGAGTGTTGGACAACTGGGCCATGGCATATAGTCTTTCAAATCACACGGTGGCAGGGTCAATATTTAAAAAAACAACCACTTCTAAATTGAAAGAATATCAAACCAAAGAAGTAATTTTTACCAAACAAAACTGGGGGGTTTTCCCCTGAAATTATATAAAAATGTTATACACTAATTCAAGGAAAAAATTAGTTGTACTGTTGTCCATCCAGACTAGATTTATATGATGGGTTTGGTCTCAGGCTGCACTTAAGAATACTCACAGCATTCATGTGAGACAAAATGTGTGACTTACTTGTTGAGTGGAGGTGGTTACAAGTATTAAACTATGCTTAAATCTGGCCCAGCAGGAAGAGTAATTGAAGTTGTTGATTGTAATCTTTGAGGCCCTTTATAGCTTTGGTCTTATTTTCTTTATATTACTCTTCCAACCTTCCACAGTGCTAACAATTTTATGACAACAATGGAAATTGTCAGCTGTTTAGGGTGGAGAATAGAGTTTGTGAGGAGATCTAGTACTTTATAGCTGGCACAAATTAAAACTGCAGTTATGACTGAAAGTTGGCAGAGACAGACTTTGGAGTAGTTTGCTCCAGCATGTCTATCCCTGCACAACTGACTGTTATCAGCCTGCAAGCTGAGGAATGGAAGCAAAGAAGCAGTAATTAAAGTAACAATGTTGTTTTATGTGTAAGTTTTCAGTGACTAAAACCAAGAAATTATATGAAAAATGTGATGATTTCTTCCTAGTGAATTCCTGTACTTAAATCAAGGCTACCTGTCCAGGTGAGGTTTTTCATAGGGGAAAGTTTCTGACTTACTCTTTGGCACTTCACTGAAAACCAGGATTTTGTAAGGTTATATTTCCTATGCCTATGGAAACAGAGATCAAAGAAATATTCTACAGCTCATCTCTATGCTCCATTGGAAAGTTGATGAGCTGGAGAATATCTTTTTGCTTTTGTTGGTCTCCACAGCAGTTCTCTAGAAGGATATTTGCTTCATATGACACAACAAATCCTATAGGCAATGTTTTAAATCCCAGAGGTAGTCTCTGAAAGATACCCAAAAGGCAGGTATCCTGTGGGTTTGTGTTTTGGGTTTTTTTGGGAGGGGGGAATTGTGATTACAGGATGTGTTTCTGTTTTGTTTTGTTTTACCACATGTAATTGAATAAAAGTACAGACAGAAGACAGTAATAGGGCTATTGACTTAGTATTTCCTGTTTTCATGTACTGAATCCAAAAGAGGCTTAGTTCTACTGATACTATGTCAAATTATTATGATATGTCTCTCAGTCATTTTCTGACAATTTCCACTGTTATAAAATTGTTAGCAATGTAGAGGGTTGATAGAGTAATATTATCAAGAATAATTAGTGACTTTGATTTTAGTTTTTTATTTTTTTTAAACCTGTTTCTTTTTTAAGTGACTGTGGTGTAGTACTATATGTTCACAGGTGCATACAGTAAAAGTAATACCTAGATGGAAGCACCCTATAAACTATAACCTGTTGCCTGCACACTGCACCGTCTCATCTTGTGGTCCCTACTAGTTCTTTGGGTTTCTAACCACCTTCTATTTGTAGCTGTCTTCCTGAACAGCTTTGTCTTTTCATAGAATCTTAGCATTGTTTAGTTTTAAATTCACCAAATCCAGCTGTTAACTCAGGCCTGCATGTTCACCACTAAACCATGTCCCTAAGTGCAACAGGTCCTTACCTTTTAAATACCTCCAGAGATGGCAATTCAACCAGTTATCTTGGGCAGACTGTTCTAATGTTTGACAACCCTTCTTGTGAAGAAATGTTTCTTAATACACAATCTGAAGCTCCCCTGGTGTAACTTGAGGCCGTCTCCTCTTGTCCTATCAGTTGTTACCTGGGAGAAAGGATGGAAGCCTACCTCACTAAAACCTCCTTTAAGGTAGTCGAAGAGAGTGATAAGGTCTCCCGTGTGATGCAGGTGAAATTCAGATCTTCATCCTGACTTCAAATTGTGTCTTTTTTAGACTAGGTGTTGAATTTGGGAGTGATTTCCTGCATATCACTGCAGTTCTAACACATGGTACTCGAGTAATAGATTTTCAGGTATTGCTGAAAAAGAAAATGCATGAATTTGTTTTTAGCTCTGTCTCTCTTAAGAATTGCAGAAAAACATTGTGAGTGCAATAATACACACTTATAAGACACAGTTTCACTAGATCCGTCACAGGATGTTAAGCAAGTTTATTGTTTGACATATCTTTATTAAAATGCAAATTCTGGCATTTTCCCAAGCTGGCAAATCTGTGAAGCAATAGAACCCACACAACTGTATTCAGAGAGAAATATTGCCAAGGCAATTTGCTAAAAACAGTAAAAATTTCAAACTTGGGTAGAGAAAAATTGTCAGAAGATTCTAAAAGGAAACAAATAGAAACATAATCTGGCTTTCCATGTTGTCATTGTCCTCCCTTTCCTGCTCATCAACTAGTACTTTCTCAGGACTGTAACTGCTCAGTACTGACCTTCATGTTTTGCAGTCTTAACAAAATTACTCAAATAGTCATTTTTACAATAGCTTACCAGTGTAAGCAGTCTAGCTCATATGTGTTTGAATACAATTTACATAAATTGAAAGAAATTGTACGGTTACACTGTGAACTAAATGAAGAAAAAGGGGGAAACTTTCAGTAAAAAGTGGTATTTGGCTAATCGTGTGGGCATTGAGGTATTCAGCATGCTACATGTAAGGGAGTAAAAAGCAGTTTATTGAATTACATTCTCTTTAATCAGTTAGTATCTCTGTTAGCAAAACAGTTTTTTGCTTTTTAATCCAACTGACAGAATTGTCTTAATGACATCTAACAAGCAGTTTAATATTAAAAAAAAAAAAAAAATCATTGAAGAATTCCTCAAGTCACACTGTGACACCAGTGTGAAAAGATAAACAAGTTAGATAATAGCTAGTAAGTCTTGAAGAAATGAGATTGTATTTAGCATAAGTAGAGACAGAGGAATAATTATTGGCCAGAAGGTCCCTATTTCATAAAGCAATGTAAAAGATCTAGAGGGAAGTACTTAGTGCTTCTTAACCTGTGTATGTGGAGATACAGCACTGCAGATGAAAAGAAAATTAGTCCTCAGTCCTGGGATTATATGCTATGATAGTATATATAAAGTAGCCTTACATATTATAGGTAACACTGGACTAAATTTTCTAGTATGCACTCCTGCAATTTATACAGAGAAGTCAAGATATTAGTGTAACATTAGAATCAACCAAACCTATCAAAATCTTGTTTAATGACAGAACAGAAACATTAGAGGTCTTTTGCAGGATACATTAGTTACGGGACATGCTGGATAGTTTAAAAAAGAAAAAAAAAAAAAAAGAGGAAAAAAAAAAGATTATAGAGCTGACCTGACTTTGTTTCTGATTTATTTTAGAACCAGATAGCTATGAGATTTACAGTTGCCAGCACAGGAACTACGAACTATTCTGAAAATGGAGAGTGAATGGAAGAACTACTTTTTCTTGTTAAGACCTAAAGGACAAAATGTACTGTCTTGGCTGTGTCTGCCTTGTCAAAGAGCCAAACAGGACTCAGAAAGTGTTTGGATGACACATGGTACAAAAGAAGTAATGTTTTAGCTAAAGATGTAATATGTGAAAAGGATTACTCTGTATCTCCTGTGACTGCTTTTACATTTTCACAGCCACAGAAGACAGACAAAGAGCCTGACTTAAGGGTTTGGATCTTTATTTCAGCCATAACAAATGAAACTGTGACTTTAGTGGAACGGCTAAACTTTCAGAAGCAACAGTTTAATATTAGGAGTGAAATAAATCATGGCAATTTAAATAATTTATAACTAGCAGGTGAATAGAACTCTTGCAGGCTTCACCTAGTAAAGAAGAACACTGTAATGATATGCCCATAGAGTCCAAAATACTTGACAAAAAGTCTGAAGTAATTATATTTTTTTTAACTGTATTTATGGAGGCTATATTTCATGTTCATTCCCACCTTCAGGAAAACATAACATGTACCCTGAAATAAATGTGCTATTAAAATCTTAGAAAATGGAATAATTCAGCGTTAACTTATTTGATAAAGCTGTCTGATGGTTTGACAGTGAAAGTTAATTTCCATTTTCAGGGCATTAGTCATCAATACAGTCTACAAATATATATCTTTAAATTATAAAGTAACCTTTGATAAGATGGGCACAGTGTTTGAATCTCTCAAATACAAAGATTATACAGAAATCTGAAGATATTTTTATTGTCAGACAAAGCCAAGTGGCCTTGCTGGCAGGTTAATCTTCCTTGCTGTGGAAGATTACATTTGGCATGCATGACTTCTGCATTTCTACAATCAAAACAAAAAAAAAAAAAATCTGAAAAACCACTTGTCTGAAATGTAAGGTCTAACTGATCATTACATTATGTATCTGCAAAACACAATGACTAATATG
>VWZG01002130.1:0-14937 GCA_013396735.1 Grallaria varia
GCTGTGCCCTGAGCTGTGTGTGCAGGGCTCAGGCTGGGGCACCATGAGGCATGGACAGTGTAAAGGGCATTGGGTGTGCAGGGCACGGGCAAGCACAGCCCTCGGGTGAGTCTTGGGAGATTTTGAAAAGGCCAAACGGAAAAGCTTTGCTGTTTCCCAGGGACTCCATGAGAACCTGTGCTCCCCACATCCATTTTGGGTTGCTCCCCGCACCCATTGGGTCCATTCCCTGCATCCATTGGGGCTGTTCCCTGCTGTTCTGCTGCTTTGTTTCCCAGTGGGGTTCCACTCCCAGTCACTGGGCTGTGAAGTTGCTCACAGAGGAGATTTGAACACCGGGAAGTGCAGAGAGCACGTGTGATCTGACTCTGTGGTGTCATTCCTGGCAGGAAGGGACACCAGAGACATTCCCTGGGCCGTGGGAACACTTGCTGTGCTCCATGTGTTTGAGATGAACCGAAGGCACCGGGTCACTCCTGGGTTGCACAAACCAGAGTGTGAGGCTGTTCTTCACTTTCTCTCTTGTTCATCGTTTCTCCAAAGCCCTGGAAAACCAGGTTGCTGTGCCAAATCAGGTTTTTGTGGCACACCAGGTTTCTGTGCCAAACCAGGTTTCTGTGGCACACCAGGTTTCTGTGCCAAACCAGGTTTCTGTGGCACACCAGGTTTCTGTGCCAAACCAGGTTTCCGTGGCACACCAGGTTTCTGTGGCACACCAGGGGCCCTCCAGCCCATCTGGGCTGCTCCCCAAGCGAGGAGTTTTTCCTCCACCATTGTTTTTGGGGTATGTGGGGTAAAAGCCCCCTAGTTTTTGAGTCCACTTAGGATATAAAACTAGTTTTGACTGCACTCGTCTGTTGTACATGGGGTTCAAAAGGCACGACAAATAATAAAAATAAATGATTATAAATACATGTGTTTCAGAAGGCTTAAAAAGGTACTTAGGAACAACACATATAGTGAGAAGAGATTTAATAAAGAAAAACTATACTATAAAAAAAAAATTCGTTCTTTTGCAGTTTTGTCAGTGCTTGTTTTTTTCAACTTTTTAGTTTCTTGTTTCCTGTGATCTGCTTTATCTTGCAAAGATTTAAGCTCAAATGAGCAACATCAGGAAAAAAATCAACAGCTGGGTACAAAGACTCAGTGTGGAACTACGGGAGGAGGCAGAGGCTTTAGAGGTGTGTAGACACCTGCATAAAAGCAGCTCTTCTTTCGGGGCTGCATTACATCACAAGCAGGAAAATCCCATTTCCTCATGTTTTCATAGGCTTCCCTGCATCATCCTCAGGAACCTGCTGTGGGCAACAGCAGACAGGTGAATTGTGGTGCCAGATGGTCTATTTTCACTCCAGTTTTCCAACTCCTTCCTCTGGTTTGAAGTGCCAGTGTGCCCTGACTGAGCCATCCACAGTGAAAAGGAACAGCACAGCTGAACAGGAGAGGGAGTTCTGCTTCCAAACCAGAGGAAGGAGGAAGGCACATGCTTTGAGGAAAGAACAGTGGGGTTCCTTCCCCACTCCTGACCTGCAGCTGGGTCACAGTCCCAAAGACACAGCTGGGCTGTGCTGGGGTTAAAGGAGGGAAAGCAAAGGGCACAGCACAGGGAATAGATCCAAGGTAAGAAGCTACATCAAGGGCCTCAGCCCTGGCTGACAATTCCATCAGTGCACGAGCTCTGGATTTACCAGGTTTTGCTGCCCCGCTGCTGCTGAAACACAGGAGGAGCTGCAGGGAAACTCCTGCTGTCAGTACCACGCCCTTCCCTCTGCCATCCTTGCTCGCCTGGATAGTTTTGCCCCTCTTTCAATTAAATAGCAGTTTGAAATGTGGATTAAGGTCTTGAAGTGTAGCATTTGGTCTGAGTGCACTCAGAAGGAAAAGGGAACTTTAAAGGTGACTCCTGGGAGGGGCTGGAGAAAAACACCAATAAAAGGCCAATAAAAACCACCCTTTTTCTTCTTCCTTTAATTTCTTAGGGTTGAAAACTGACAGCAACTGGGTTTGCCTGTAGATATTACTGACATTTGTAACTGGAGCAGTACAGACAAGATCTGGATGTCAAGGCTGCTTCTTTAGAAGCTGCTGATGGGAACATTCTGCTCAAGTGGATTAAAAAACCTGCTGAAGTTGCAGGAGCTTTGAGACCATTTGTGCTGCTGAGTACAAAGGATGTCTAAATTCTGGTTACAGAACTGTCTCAAAGTATACAATGATTTACTCCACAAATATATTATGTTTCTTTTGTCTCCCACAGGCTTAGAAATACGGAAATTGCATGTCAGAACTGGATGACTTGTCTTTTTCTGGCTTGATTCTTCTGAACAATTTCCATAGAAACTTTGGCCTCGTACAATGGGATCGGTTCATCCAGCTGAGGCCTAAAATGAAAGGGTGAGAAGTGTCTGCTGAACACATTCAGGTCAACAGAAATATCACAGCACAGACTTTACTTTCACAGTGTAAACCTCACTCCTTAAACAAAATAAAAGTTTTATAGCTTTGCTCGAGAGCACAGAAGGAGGGAAAAGCCCTGAAAGCAAAGAGGAAACAGAATTTAATAAAAATATATCCTTAGAGGGGGAAGAAGAGTGGTGGTGGGGAGGGCTGCTCAACAGCACCAATTATGCTGCTTTAAGGGAAGGGATCTTCCATTCTCACATTACTATGGGAGTCTTCCTAGCTCCTGAAGCTCTTTGCAGGAGTGTTAGTGCTGGCAAGAGTTTTCTGCTTCTAATGCTGAATTTAAAAAAAAAAAAAAAAAAGACAAAAAATCCAAACCAAACCAGAAAATAACAACAAAAAAGCCCATGAGATCTCTCACCTGAAAACACCGCTTGATAATTTCTCCATGATATCTTCTAGGATGGGTATCCAAGAGGACTGTCAAGGAACAACGGAGCCAGAGAGAAAACTCTTTATAGCCATGTTGGCTGGTCAGTGTCCTGTACTGATACAAGCCCAGCAGGAACAAGGCAAAATGAAAATGAACCTCAGTTCCAATCTTTAGATCAGATTTTTGCAGTTGTTTCTATATCAGAGACTTCTCCTGAAATAGGATGAAGAAATTAAATGTGGAATATTTCAATTCTTTTAATATGAAAATATTCAATATTTTAATATGAAATACAAAAATATTCAATATGAAATGCAAGTGCAGCCCTCAGTAGTACCACATTAATCAATAATTAATCAATGGCATCTTCTCTGCAGATGAAGAGGACAGAGCGTGGGACCAGGTAACTGTCCTGGTATTCAGAGAGGCAGCCAAGGTATGGAAACAAAGCTGGGAACATCAGAGAGCCCGGGGATTCCTGGAGCAGCACTGCCATGGGAGTTGAGGACTAACAGCCCTGACAGCACAGCACATGGGGCTGGATTTAGTCTCTGTATGAAACTCAAAAAATAAGGTTCATTCTTCAATTTAAGGGCAAAAAATTCGGTTGGTATTGGAAAAATCAAGTCCTTTTAAAAAGCCATCAGCTTGTGGTTCCTTCAGACATTGACACCAGATGCTCACGGATTCCACAGGATACACAGGGACTTAAATCCCAAACCACACAAACCTGCCAGGACTGGAAATGTCATGTTCAGAGAGTCCAGCTGCTCCAGCTCACATTTAGGAGGCAGTCCTTTTCCCCTCATTCCTTTTCCCACACCCCCATCTTCCCTCCCCACATTTTATGTACGCAGCCAGTAAGTACATTTTATGTACATCGCACTGACTGCATTAAGTTTACAGGTGATGCATCTAATGCCCAAGTCTCACTTGCATAACATAAAAAACTTGTAGAATTAAATCGTCAGTTAATTGGTTCAATCTTGAACCAAAATATTGCAATTTTTTTTTCCAGAAAAGGTGTTTTCTATTGCAGCACAGCTTGTACAGACATTTTCAAGGCCAGGTTGAACAGGGCTTGGAGCACCCTGGGCTGGTGGAAGGTGTCCCTGCCATGGCAGGGGGTGGCACTGGGTGGGCTTTGGGGTCCCTCCCAACCCAAACCAGTCCATGATCTCCAATATATTTAAAAGGAATGCAGAGACAGGCTGAACCCATAAGTGGCTGTTCTGTTTTAGTTACACTGTGCTGCCCTTGAAGCCTGTGGAAAACAATCTCTCAGTTGGTTTCCCAGGTCTGTTTTCACTCCTATGAGCAGTCAGAATTCCAAATGCCCAGCAAAAGGATATAGAGATACTTCCCTTGCTGCACGTTGGACAAGTTCCATATCTCATCGTTCAGGAAGGACACTGTGGCTCCTTTGAGGAACAAGGAATGGCTGTCTGGAGGATCCAGCTTAAGCAAATGCAAGAAAAATGTTGTTTAGTTACATTTTCCAGTGCAAAAATAAAGGTTAAATGGTTATTTTAATATAGATGTTTAAAACAAACAACAAAAACACCCCTGGCCCATTTTTAAAACTGAGGAAACTTGTAATATGGAGAGGTTTAAGTGACAGTTTTCCATGTATATATCTATATATTCTATGGTACAAACTCCTTACTGACACGGGTACCTTTACCTGAAGGTTTTTTTCTGTTGTTATCCAGTGTCCCCCAACCCCAAGCAGAGTGATGATGTCATGCTTGTGGGGCAGCAGCTGGGATTTTGAACTTGATTCATCTTCAGCACGATATAATTTCACTGGGGAGGAAGAATAAATTCATTTGAGCTCTGAGTTCCACACATTTCAGTGGAACTCCAAGATGTTCTTTAGTTATTTCAGCTAAAAATACTAGAAAATTCTGCATTTCCTGTTTTATTTATACTCTGAATATTTTATATGTTTTATATATTTTTTATTCTATATACTTTATTCAGAGTCATATATGAATCTGAATAGTAACTTCAAAGCTTTCAACTATTAAAGTTGGTTTAGAATACAGTGCTGGCAATTCTGGGTAATTTTTGTATTAAAACAAGGGAGCAGAAACAATGATGTCATAGCTTTACTCTTCGAACACATTTTTTTATTTTCAGTTTTCAATAGAAGATTTCAGCCAAATTTAGCAGCTGGCTAAGAGATGCTTCCACTAGAGGGTGATACAGGGAGGGCTATGGAATAAAGATAAATCCATCCCATTGCGAACGAATAACGTGATGCAGCTTCCAGCTACATTCCCTGCAAACAACAACCTCACCCCCAAGCCAGGGTGGTGTGAGGAGCAGCTCTCCCTCCGGGCATACCTCCAGCATCCAGCACAATGTCCACTCCCAGCCCGCCCGTCTCCTCCAGGCAGCTCTCGGCCACGTCTATCTTGCCGTGGGACACATCGATCACCCGAGCTGCAAGAGCAGGACACTTGGGTAACTCCAGGGGAAGTGCAGGGGAACTTTCTGGTCTCTGCAAGTATCACAAAGGAGTTTGCAACTAAATTAAAAAAAAAAAAAAAAGTCAAAACCTCTGGCTCATCGTTTTTTCAACTTTGTAACAGAGTGTGAGATCAGCACCAAAACCAGGCATGCAGAAGTCAAACTCACCAGTCTGCTGGGCCCAGAAGGACGGACCGTGGTACTCGAGCAATCAGAAATCCTTCTGCAAGCTCATTCTTTGCTATTCTTGTCCCTTCAAAGCTCCCAAGCCCTGGAGTGCCCAGCTGTGTTACTGAAGCCCAAGAGCGGCCAGAGGGAAGGAGGCTCTTTATTTCACATTCGCTCTGAAACAGCCCCAGCAGCAAAGCCTTGGCTGAGCTCTCCCAGCACAGCCTCCCTTCCCCTGCAGAAACCCCTCCACTTCTGCCAGTGCCTTCCAAGCCCTGCTCCTGCTCCCACATCACTGGCACACACAGCCCTGTCTCCCAGGGCACGGCAGAAGGAAACGTGTGAAAAAGCAGGAAATTCAGTCACTTACAAAGCACTGAGTTGACTTGCCTTATGATTCCAGCAAGTTTTTAAATCTGATCATATCCACCATCCCTGGAGGGGTCCAAGGAAGGACTGGTCGTGGCATTCAGTGCTCTGGGCTGGGGGACAACCCATGCCAAGGCCTCCCCACCCTCAACTCCTGCCCAATATCCCATGGAAACCTCCTCTCCTTCAGGTTAAAGCCATCAATTATATTATAACAAGGGCAGTGAAGGAGCAGCTCCAGGTTTTACTTCTCTTTCATCATTATGAGGCAGAACAAACATTTAGAAACTAAAGAGACCAAAGACTTCTGAGCAAAAGATCATGGAAACAAATCAAAGGAATGTGGGGGCACTTTTCCAGAGTGTAACGGCCTGACCTGTGATCTGCACGTACCCTCCAAAGGCTGCTGCACTCCTGGAATGGGAGCACAGGGGAGGGAAGGGAGGAGAGAAGAAAAATTGCAAGGAACGGGTCAATAAGAATATTTACAAATACTCAGTTAATGTTTTGGGGTTTGGTTCTTTCTGCCCCTTCAAACCCCCAGTCAAATCACAGGATGCATTCAATCCTTAAGTTATTCATTCTGGTTTTTCACAGAAGTCAAATGATGTAGCTAATGAGAACGTGGTCATAATGTAACAAAAATGGCATATTAATTAATGATTGATATATTTCCCGTATGCATAAAACCCTATAATACTTTTCTCTTTCCTAAAAGGTTTTTCTTAACAGGGCAATTTGATATGGGATAGTTTCTGGAAACAGTTTCACGTTTTGAGAATAGTTTTGATTTTGTAGACTCAAAGTCTGACTAGCACAAAGAAAGGCCAGAGCTTCACCAGTTTGACTATTTTCTGATTTCTGTTTAGTTTTGTTCCTTAACTCAATGCAGTGGTTTAAATGGCACTGATCAAAATCCTGGTCAACTTCCTTCCTAAAAAAAGCTGGAAAAATTTCACTGCACTGTGGAGAAGGCAAATTGTAACAATTTTCTATAATCCTCTGTAATTTACACATTTCTCACAAAGCATTTCAAAATCAGTTTAGTTTCTTGTTCTGTGACTTGCACAATTTCCGAGGTCACGTTATTCAGCAGTTCCTCTCTTCCTTCCCCTCTAGGAGAACAGAAACTCCAGGATTTCCCAGCCTGCCCCCAGAGTTTGCTGCCCCCTGGGAAGTTCAGCTGCAAAGTTTAAATGCTGTCACCCAAAGGACAGGCTGGTGGTTTATTCACCGTGCTCAGGAGAGCCACAAAGGTGTCCCCTGAGAGCTCAGTGCTGGTGTCACAGGGACAAATCACACCAACCAAATCAAAACCAGAGTGGGGTCCCCCAGCAAACAGAAGAAATATCTGTGGGTGTATAGATTCTTTTTTTCTTGGGTTCTCTAACAGAATCTCATCACATTCTTTATGGAATATTCTGTCTGGAGTCTCAAACATGAGCATTAAAATGTCACAGTTTGTTATAATCCCCTCCTTCATCCTATTGTTATATTTACTCCAGAGATTAGTGAAGACATAAAAGGCCCCATCCTGTTGGTCCAAATACAAATCCTTTAACGTTTCCAGGGACTTCTACTTCAGGCACTGGAATCAGGTTTATTAAAAACAAACCTCCACAGCCCAAACACAGACCCCGGGCCTTTTTGCTTTCACACACTCAAACTGCTTTTCTCTTTAAAACTGTACCCAAGTTTTATTTCTTTATTTGAAGTTGCAATTTTAATTTTTGCCCTCCCAACCATTCCATGAAGCAGCTTGTTATGCCCAAAACTGGTAACACAAACTGCTGCTCACTGAGAACTGAGAGACTCTTGCTAAAAACTCACCAAAAACTCAGTAAATCAGCACAAAACCGAAAAGCCTCCACCCACAGACACGGGAAGCCACTTAAAGCTTGGGTTACTTAGAGCCTTTATTGGATATTAAATTTAAAACTTCAAACTGCTGAACTTGGACTGAACTTAAAACTGTTGTAAGGAGCAGCTGTGCCAGAGTCAGCCTGGAATGTGCTGGCAGGGCTGGGAGATGAAATCGCCAAGCCCTTCCTTAGCTCATGAATTTTTCATATAATGAGCAAAATATATCCCAAAAAACATTACAAAGGGAAGTTTTAAGTCTTTTGTATTTCCTCTTTGCCCTGTAACAGCTGGTGTAACAAAACTCTGCACATCAAGCATTCCCAGAACCCCTTCAGTTCTGAGGTCTGCCATGTCTGCGAGTGCAGTAAAAGGGGCTTCTGGAATAAGGACAAATAGAGGCGGGTTGGCAAGTTGCAAAAAAATAGAGGAAATACAAATATAAATACAAACTCCAGAGAAATGAGTCTGCCAGGTCCTGCATTCCTAAGAAAAACCTTCGCATTCCCTGTGGAGGATCACTGAGGTCAGGCAGCAGAACTGCTCCAGTTTAACACCCAGGCTCTGCTCCTGTGGCTGCTGAGGCCCTGGCAACAAAAATCACCCCCCAGAAAATTCACCTGGTGATTCCAGTGCAGCACCTCATATTTTGGGGAGGAAATGGGCACCAGTTCTAACCTCTGTTCACTGCACTGCAATCCAGCCACACTGGGCAGTGCCATCCTTTACTTCAAAACTGTCTGAATCAAGACATACTCAACTTTCCTCCACAATGCAACACCAAAATTAGAACAGGTTTGATCAGAAGAGACTCCAGGAGCTCCTACATGGAGTATTTTCCCCATAGTCCAAGTGGCACCATTCCTTGTCAGGGTTAAAAATCCCCAAACTGAGGTATCAATGAGAAGAAGTCAGAGAGTAACACAAGGATTGTGTGATCCAATGAAATGAGCATTAGGCCAAAATCAGCACTCGAGCACTACTGGAAAGCACTGGCAGTCATTACATTTAAATGGAGAATAAAAATGCCATGAAATACACCTAAACCAGAAATTAAACACCTACAGAGTACAGAATTCATTTGAGAACTATTTAATTATTTACCAATTTGTATTTCAGTTTTCAGCTATAAGTCTCTGGACTAGCCAGAAAAAAATACTTTGAGACATTCTTTGGGATAAAGTGAAGGATCAGCTTACCCACGGGAGGCCTGAGCCTCTCCAGGAACTGCTTGTCCTCCAGGCTGTGGGCAGTGGAGATCACCTTGGCCCCTCTGTGCTGGGCCAGCTGGATCGCGATGGTCCCGAACGGCTGCAGGAGGGAAAAGCAGGTTAATTAACTCACTTATCTACAGCGACAATTTAATGCCTTTTAAGAACAATTACATCCCAAAGGCCATTCAGGATTAGTCAGGGAAGTACCCAGAAATGAACTTGCTCCTGCAATAAAAAAGCTGAACTGCGAGTTGAATATTCACAGATCTGCTTCTGTGCTCAGTGAGGCCAAAAAAGGTCTTTTCAGTGACTGGGAAGCTCTGAACAAACTTTCATCATTAACTGGTTCTCCCCTTCAATAAAATGGCTCCGATTCCACTTTAATTACCACAACCACCTCCCCTGCAGTTGGAACTCGGAGCCTGGGACTTGCTGAAGGAAGAAATGCTCCAAGGGAAAGCTCCAGCCACGTTTCCATCCCAGAACCTCGGCCGAGGAACAGCCATATCTCCATCAGCAATAAGCATTGCAGGGATGCAAATCAATTATTTATATCCAAGGACAGTTAAAAGGCAGAGGTTGGAAAGGAATAAAAAAAGTAGGCATTTTCCTTGAGAGCTCAGGGCAAAACGTTGTCCAAGAGCAGGAAGCCCTCCCTCTCCCCACTCCCCATAGGATGGTATTCCTGACCTGACGTGGGGAGGCCTTTCCTGGGAAGGCATTACATTAAGGGCAGTGGCAGCAGGAGGACAGCAGCCTGCTGGAGGCCCCAGTGCCCAGCTGGAGGCCCCAGTGCCCAGCTGGTACCTACACTGGCTCCATCGAGCACGAGGACGGCGCTCCCGGGGCAGGCGTGGCACAGGTAGTGCAGGGCCGTGTACGCCCGCAGCCCGTCCCGCACGGCGCCCGCCGCCGCCGCCCAGCACACCTTCGGGGGCTTCCGCACTGCGGGGACACACAGCACAGGGGGACAGGTCAGTCATGGCCACACAGCTGGGGACACTGCCAGTACCCCACAGAGCCACTTACAGTCACACAGCCCGCAATGCTTTGGGCTGGCAGGGACACAAAGCCCACCCAGTGCCACCCCCTGCCATGGCAGGGACACCTCCCACCAGCCCAGGTTGCTCCAAGCCCCGTCCAACCTGGCCTTGGACACTGCCAGGGATCCAGGGGCAGCCACAGCTTCTCTGGACAGGACAAAATTTGAGCAGAAGAGCAGCCTGCTCAATAGCAGAGACTCCCACAGAGACTCCCAGAGCTTAAGCTCTGCCAGGGGATATTTAGGTTGGGTATTAGAAAGCAATTCTTTCCAGAGAGAGTGATCAGGCATTGGAATGGCCTGCCCAGAGAGGGGGTGGATTCACCGTCCCTGGAGGTTTTTAAACTGAGATTGGACGTGGCACTGAGTGCCAGGATCTGGTAAAGGGACTGGAGTTGGACCAAGGGTTGGACTTGATGATCTCGGAGGTCTGTTCCAACCCAATCAATTCTATGATTCTATGAAATTTAGTACCCTACTCGTTAAAGCAAACCATGCCCAGAAAGGGAAAACTGGGAATTCACAGTAACTGAGGAGAATGTTTCAATACTAGGCTTTCCCTGATCCTCATTCCCTGAAAAATCCTTTCACTGGCATCTAGACTGTTCATTTCATCCCATCTGTTAACCTGTGATATTTCTGGACTGAGTCAATGTGAGGAAAAAAGCAAATTTCTCCCCAGTAAATTTTATGACACGTGAGGTGAGGACAAAGTGTAACAACAATGAAGGACAACACGGGAAATTAGAAGGGGGAAAAAGAGAAAAAGGAAAAAAACAAAGTCAACTTGTGTGATTTGGGCCAAACATGAAGCCCTTCAGCAGCAAAGAGAAGGCCCTTGGGAGCACTGAGAGTTCAAACGTCTGTGCCCAGAGGGAGCAGCCAGTGTTGGAATGTTGGGATGGCAGGAGCGTGCCCTGAGGTCCAAGGGAACAAGCTCCCTGTTAGAAAAGCTAAGCCACAGTCTAAAGATAAATACTAGCAAAAAATCTGATCTACATACCCAAATAATGCTCGTGAACCAGGACAACTTCACAGAGACCCGACTCCTCAGAATCCAGGGGCAAAATTCCTGAGAAAGCATGGAACACAGACCGTGAGTTTCACAGCACACATTCCAACCAAGCCCTGGGGGTGGGTTCAGTCACCTCTTGGCAGGTTTAGGACAGGCAAGAAAACTTGGTCCCTGCGGTGCTCAGGGGCACGAGGCAGTTCCAGAGGTGCTTCCAACAGCAGTTTGGGATTGGGGGGAGAAGGAATGGAGCACAATGAGTGGGTTTGCTACTGGCACACTCTGTTCCTGTGAGGTGTGTCTGAACTCACAGCACACTGAGCATTCCCAGGTCCCCTCCAGGGGAGGACACAGCCCAGGGCAGCCACCCCACAGCCCCCACTCCTGCACGTGTGTGGTTTGCACAGGAAGAACACACAAGAACGTGCAAACGTGTTAAAAAGCTGGAGGAGGGAAGAGGAACTGAAGGGCACACAGGGCACTCAGGGAAGCCAGAGAGAGCAAACAGAGCAGGCAGAACTAAAAAGAGCCCCATCCTGGTCATAGCAGAGCTTTCCCCTCCTCTGGCCACAGAAGGAGGTTCCTCAACAGGAGGGTCTAGCATCCAATCAGTCTCCTCAATGAATGTCCCCTCCACCTCAGGCAAAACCTTTATTTTCTTCCCTCTCCCACCCAAATCTTACACTCCACTGAGACCAAAGGGATTTGCCTTAAAATCCTCAGCGAATTTGGCTGCTTCTTCCAATGTTTCCCAATTCCCAGTAAAAATTACTACCCTCCAGTGCTTGTGCACACCTGTAGCTCTCTCAGGGTTTATCCATGGAATAATCAGTCTATTGGAGCTTCCTACAGCAGTTCCTGTGCAAGGAGGAGATAATGGGCCACAATCTCCACACTCTGAGATCACTCTGCATTGTGTCCTACCTTCAGAACTTCAGCCATCCTCCAATCCTTTAATTTAGCACACAATATAAACAGCTGTGAAAGAATGGCCCTAAGAACCAGCTCTTCTCTCCTAAAGCATCACTTGCATTTTGGTGGTTAATACAATATCATATTTCAAATCCTAAGAGAGCACTTTTAGAAAAAAAAAATCTCATTTATAAGAGTTTATTCATGTGACACCAGCTGAATCTTTGAAAAATGTGTCCAATTTAGCTTTAACAATCCTACAGCCTCGGTCAGTCATAAAAAGGTTTCTGATTGTGTCAGCTGAGGAGGCAAACAGGCATTAACTTACCCACCACTTCATCATCCGGCTGGAAAAAGGTCACCTTGCTTCCAACTGCCCAAGGAGGTGGGAAGGAAGGAAGAACAGAAATGTTTATATGAAATGGAACGTGCATTTGAAAGCACTGCTTGTCACTACACTAGCAATACACACTGCTAGTGAAAAACAGACAGTCTATTAAATTACACACAACCCTAAAGTTCCCTAAACTTTGGCACCTCATCCACCAGCAGCTCCCTGCAGGCACACCCAGGTGTGCCTGGAAGAGCCAGGCTGGAGCCCTCCCAGGCTGGAGCCCTCCCAGGGCAGCAGGTGCACTGTGGGAGCACCTGAGCAAGGAAACAGCTCCTGCTACAACCAGGATTTATCTGCTCTGGACAAACAGACCTGACTCCTGTTCCACACCCTCCCCAGACAACGAGACTGACTCACCTTCCAGCACAACTCCCGAAATCTCTCGCCCAACAGGCACAAGTTCCTTCTTCAGTTTAATTTCTGACAGAAGCTAAATTAAAACAGTGGTTACAACACTCTTCCTAAGGCTCTAAAGGTGCATATTTATGTCATCTTACAGTGTCTGATCATCCCAGGAAGAAGGTTGGGCCAGTCCCAGAACATTATTGAGGTGAAAAAGTACACAAGTCTCCCAATTAGTTTAATACTTTGGCACTAACTTTCTGCATTTAAATTTAGAAGCATTTAAAACATCAAAACAAGGAGTTATTTCTAGGTAAGGCAACTTGGGACGTAAGAGTGCAGAGGAAGGTAAAAGGGATTTAGTGCAAGAAAACTCACACAGGGCAACTGATCTGTCTCCATAAATTAGGAACCAAATTACAGGTCCTTATTTAGAGAAATGCAGGAGCCCCCCAAGAATGCTGTGCCTTTCTCAGCAGTGAACCCACAGCCTGGAAAGCAGCCCTGGAAACCACAAGCACCCCCAGGGTGTGCAAAACACCAGGGAAATACCTTTGTGTCCACCCAGCTCAGGGCACAGGCCCTCACGTGCACCTTCACCTCGTGGTCCCTGGTGGGAGGGGGGTTTTCCTAGGACAGATGGACAGACGTTACACTGAGCAATGAACACGAACATGCTCCCAGAGCCTCTCCAGCCTTCCCCACAGCCTGGGTTGGGGTTGCTTTGGAGGCAGAAGAAGAATGTTTTCTCAATGAAAAGGGATTTACCACACCATTCTGAGTACATTTACATTCCTATTATTATTATTGTTACTGTTACATTGCTGCAATTATCACTCTGACATCACTATTATATTACTGCTATTGCAAACTGAGGCCTCACAAACCCTCAACACACATAAAATTTTTCCATTGGGTTTTTTTTTTCCCCTTTGCTGAGACACAAATCCTGACAAACCCACTGAGGTCAACATTCCCACAGTCCAAAGGATGCCAAGGAAATAGCCCTGGGAAGAACTGCTGCTCAGTCCCAAAGTGCTGGCTTCCCCCACAGGACAATGTTCAGCTAATGAAGCCTCCCCCTCCTATTTCACCTTTTGGGCTTGGAGTTGGTGTCAGAAATAATCTGAAGGGGTTGAGTGCTGCTACTTTAAAGGCTTAAATGGGCCACATTGAGGAGCTCTCTGTGACTCCAGAGAGCTCCTCAAGAGCTGCATCTGTCACTGGAGCACAACCCTGCACTGCCACGTGGGTCTGTGCTGGAATTGTGAGCTCGGGCTCCACTGAGAGCAGAGAACTCACAGGAGGGAAGAAAATCACAGCAGGAACACTCCTAGCTCCAGAACAGACCCAGCGAGGAGATGTGGGTCCAGGGTTCACTTTCGATGCCTGCAAAGCTTGTTTTCAAAGCCTGGACACCAAAACTGCAGGGAAACCCAGCAGGTGGTGAGGGCTGCAGGGTGACAAACCCTCCCTCTCCCCCTTCCCTCACCTCCTGGCAGTGACTGAGCCAGGGCTTTCCCAGGCCTGTGGAGATGTCCTGGGGACATTCAGCCAGAGTCCCTGCCCTCCATGCTGTGGGACTGTGGGAATGGGAACTCACCCTCTCCTGGAACACAAAAGTCATTTCCTCCCCAGCCGGGCTCTGTTGCCCGTACAGGGCCTTCATAGCGACCTGAGCAAACACAGACACCAGGCTGAGCGTCCCCAGAGCAAACAGGGCACGGAAGCCTCACTGAATTCGATGAAATCAGGCCACTCTGTAAGAAAAACAGCGATTTTTGCAGGCAGTTTGTAACTCGGGAGTTCTGAACCAGACCAACTAGTCGGTGCCACCTGCACCAGGGCTGTGGGTCACCCCCGGCAGCTCCTCAGGGCTGGGGAGCACAGGGCAGGCTGAGCACCCCGGAATCAGGGAATGGCTTGGGTGGGAGGAACCCACAGCCCACCCAGTGCCACACCCTGTCACCGGCAGGGACATCTTCCACCAGCCCAGGGTGCTCCAAGCCCCGTCCATCTGGCCTTGGACACTCCCAGGGATCCAGGGGCAGCCACAGCTTCTCTGGGAATTCCGTCCCAGCCCCTGCCCACCCTCCCGGCCAGAGATTCCTTCCCAATATCTCATCTATCCCTGGGAAGATGGTACCGTGTCCCGTCCCTCCGTGCCTTGTCCCAGGCGCCTCTCCCGCTCTCCCGGGCCCCTCCGGGCAGTGCCGTGTCGCAGGAGGGGAGCGGTGTGTCGCAGGAGGGGAGCGGTGTGTCGCAGGGGATCACGGCGGGCTGGCCGGGCACGCCACGAGCGCAGTGGCAGCC
>VWZG01002130.1:16022-60112 GCA_013396735.1 Grallaria varia
CCGGCGCGGAGGGGGCGCCCACACGGTCACCTTCAGGCGCTGCCTGCGGGCGCTGCCCTGAGCCGGGGGGAGTGCCGTTCGCTGGGAATGCCATCCACTGGGAATGTCATTCAGTGGGAATGCCATCCCTGTGGACTGCTGTCTGTGGGGAGTGCCGTTCAGTGGGAATGCCACTGCTGTCCATGGGGAGTGCCGTCCGTGGGGAATGCCGTGCATTGGGAATGCTGTCCGTGGGCAGTGCCATTCGTTGGGAATGCCTTACATTGGGAATGCTGTCCGTGGGCAGTGCCATTCGTTGGGAATGCCTTACATTGGGAATGCTGTCCGTGGGCAGTGCCAATTGTTGGGAATGCCGTCCCTGTAGAGTGCCAGTCATTGGGAATGCCGTCCGTGGGGTGTGCCGTTCACTGGGTGTGCCGTCTCCCTTTGGGGTGCCGTCCGTGGGGAATGCCATCCCTTTGGAGCGCTATTCAGTGGGAATGCCGTCCCCGGAGCAATGCCATCCATGGGGAATGCCGTTCATTGGGAATGCCATCCCCTTGGAGTGCCATCCCCAAGGAGTGCCTGCCATTCCTGAGGAGTGTGATCCCTTGGGAATGCCATCCCCTTGGAGTGCCATCCCCAAGGAGTGCCTGCCATTCCTGAGGAGTGTGATCCCTTGGGAATGCCATCCCCTTGGAGTGCCATCCCTTCAGAATGCCATTCCTTAGAGCTTGGGAAGGGGCCCCTGTGGAAGGAGGGGGTGTTGGGAAGAGGGGGCCGGTGCGTGGTGGTGTTTTTGTCCCCCGGGTGGCTCTGCCTCTGCTGAGCAGGCAAGTTCAGGGGGGATCCTCCCTGTGATAGCTTTTGTTCTGGTTCAGCTGCTCCTTTATTTGGGCAGAGATATGGGTTTTGCTTGCAGAAAACATTCTTTTCGGCGAATGCTGCCTTTCTCTGCCACGTGAAGGGAAAACACCTCCGTGGATCATCAGTGTGTATTGTTTAGTAAATAATTCCTGTTAGCAAAACCAGCCACATTCCAGGTGGGATAGCGTGGTGCTCATTAAAACAAGAAACACTCTGCTCTCCTCTCTAGAGTGCTTTTTGTCTAGAGAGCACTCTATTGTATGGCAATGTATATTTAAGGCAATAACTTTGTATATTAATGAAATATTTGGAGTCAAGCTCCGAGTGGATGCTTTTTCTTTACATCAAAAAGGCAGATGGGTATTAATGACTCTGGAGAGTGTTACTCCACAGTCTGTCTGGCTTGTGCCTTTTTGTTGTAGTCACCAGTAACTTCCCTCACTGAACATGGTGACCTGGCGATGTTCTTACACAGGAAACCTCCTTCGTGCCCGAGGGAGTGGCTGGAGCTGTGCCAGGGCAGGGGCAGGGGCATCTCAGCAAAAGGCTCTGCCCCCAGAGGGTGGTGGGCACTGCCCAGGCTCCCCAGGGCAGTGGGCACGGCCCCGAGGCTGCCACAGCTCCAGGAGCCTTTGGACAAGGGGACAGGGACAGGGGGGATTGGTGGGGTGCGCTGGGCAGGGCCAGGTGTGGCATTGGATGGTCTTTGGGAGTCCCTCCCAGCTCAGGGTATTCCGTGGTTCTGTGACACTTTATAGCGTGGTAGTGAATTGGTACCAAATTGTCCTTTGAAGTGATACTTTATAACACAGCAGTAAATTGACACCAAGTTGTCCTTTCTCCGGTGAGATTCTCACGGTGCCGCCCTGGAGTGCTGGGTGAGGGTTTGGGGTGGAAGGAGGGAGGTTGCATTTCCCTGCGTTCCGTTTCCAGGGCAGGACGGGGCCCTGGCCGTGGATGCTGGGCAGGTTCCTGATTGCATCCCAGAGTGCAGGGAAGGGAAGGGCCGTGCTCCTGTCATTCCCCGAGCTCAGGAGTGCAGCCAGGGCTGGAACTGCCACTGGCAGAGCCGCCCCAGCCCTGGGGTGCCACCCTGGGGTGCCACCCTGGCCTGGCAGCCGCACAGGGTCGTGCCCGGTGCAGAACAGTCTGCCCAGTGTCTGAGGCTCAGCTTCCCGGGAGCTGAGTGGGCAGCTCTCTGCACTCAGACCACACTCAGCTCTTTCAGCTCCTCCATAATATCCCTCTGTCTGCCATTCCAGATAAGATCCTTCTCAGAGTGGCTGTGGTTGTGTGATAATTTTCCTTTATATCCTGGTTCTTAGATAAAGTAAGAATTGGTGTCTCAAAGCCATGACCTGCAGTGCCTGTTCTGTCTCTTGCTGCTGTTTGGTGCCCTTTTCTTAATACCTCTAATCATGCAATTAGGATAGATTTGGATTCGGGAAAGAATGTGAATCCAGCAATGAAATAATTCTAAATTATGTTGTTGAATGAATTCTTCTGGTCTTTGTCCTGTAGTCAGGGATTGTAATTGTCGCTTTTATTGGATAACTCCAGGGAAAATAGGAGCAGAAATGTTTGTAGAACAAACAGAAAAATAAAGTTAAGGAAAATACAAGCAATGGGCTGAGGAGTGGGGAGAGCAGCATGAGGGAGGTTTTCTGGAAGAAACTCTTCCCTGGGAGGGTGGGCAGGCCCTGGCACAGGGTGCCCAGAGAAGCTGTGGCTGCCCCTGGATCCCTGGGAGTGTCCAAGGTCAGGTTGGACGGGTCTTGGAGCGACCTGGGCTGGTGGAAGGTGTCCCTGCCCATGGCAGGGGTGGCACTGGATGGGCTTTGAGGTCCCTCCCGACCCAAACCCCTCCATGGCTCTGTGATAATGGAGAGTCACCAGCTGTGAACACTTGTTTGTGCTGTCTGGAGAGGTGGAGCAGAGGGAGCCGCGAGCTCCTGGTTGGAGGTGCCATTTGGGGGTGGCTCAGCAGGTGACCTGCTTGGGACCAAAGGGATGGGAGAGTTTTTGGCTTCCTTTTGCCATCTAAATCCCCAGGGATTGCTGAGCCCCGCTGAGTGCCAGGAGCTCTGCTGTTGTTTCCCAGCTGCTGAACTTGGGATGGCCCCTCCACAGCAACTTGGTTTTGTTTTTACTTGCCGAGCATGAAATTGGGGGGAGTGGTGGATGACCAGAAAAGGGGGCCAGGCCGAGATCTCATGATAAATGACTTGTGCACAGAAAGCCTCGCTGGGAGCTGCTGAAATCCCAGTCTGATCCGTGGCACAAGGAGCTACCCTCTTTTAAAAGGGCACCTTGTAAAGTTTAAAAAGAATATACCGGATTCCCCTGGTTATTTTTGGGTGGCATTGTTATTGTAGGCATGCCCTGGTGTGTTAATTGCAGATGGGAGTATTTGTAACAGTATTTGCCTGTCCCTCATGCAGCCAACATAAAGTGTGTGGTTTTGGAGGGCACCTGGAGGTGTCGTGGGAATCCACCTGTCTGGAATGAGTCTCTCTCAAGCTCTGTGTGTGTGCCAGGGCTGGAGGGGGTCAGGTTGCTGATGGAGAAATTCCAGTTTTAGATGTAGAAAAGCATTTAAGATCAGTAATTAGAAACTAATCTCTCCTGTGCAGACGGTGCATGGTCTGTCTCCTTCAGGGGATCGGCGTCTTGACCAGAATAGAAAACTTGTATTTAATAGTAATTAAATAATTTTGTGTAGGAAGGAGTGAGGAGAGGTTTCCTCAGTCATCTGCAGGAAGAAAGGTTTTGGGTTCTTTTAGAGTTCTATTTTTTATGCAAAAGGTGCATTTTTCCAGTATTCCTGTCATTGCAATCTGTCCAAGTGCGGAAGACTTAAATGACATAGTGCGTTCTTGGTTTGTCTTTCTCTTATCAAATGCACTAAACTTATGTATGTTGGATATTATGTTTTCCATGTGTTGTTTCTAAGGTAATTGGATTAATTAGTGGCAGCATCATTTCAATGGACAGCTTTTCTCTGTGAAGTCAACTCTACAGAGGAGTCATGTGGTAAAATGACTGTTTTATTTCTCACTCTTTAGCTTTTATCCTCTTAGTAATAAATTTAGGTATTACCTCACTTTGAGTCTGTTTTGCCCGTGAAGGTGGTAAGTGGACGATCTCCCTCCCAGCTCTTTTCTTTACCTCTCTCCTCTTCCTAGTTGCAGAAAGGATTTAGTGAGTCGCTGGAATCTGGCCAGGGTCAACCCATTACAGTCTGGAATTCTGCAATAATCATGTTGGGAGTCATCTGAAACTGAAACTCTGCTGGGTGTTCTCTCTATAGTAGTTCCCAATGTCCTTCCTCCTGCTCCATCTCTTGTGGGTGGGTGTGCCCACAGGTATTTGTGGTGGCCACAGTTGTGACAGCCGAAGTCTAAATCCTGTGAATTTATAGGAGTAACTTTGTGTGGGATGGCAGTCCTTGAAAATCACGGGCTCCATGGGGTGTTCCGTATCACAGAGAAATATGCTGCTATTAATAATGTGGATCAGCAAGCTCTAATGATACTAGTAAATAACCTCACTGAATACCTGTTGTCTCAAGAGTTTAGGTTTTCCTTTATATTTTGATCCTTCACATTTCCATGGGGATTCTCTACCTAAACATCTGGACCTTGGGATGACTTTAAATATCTGGACAGGGGGTTATCTTTGCATCATCTGAAGAGACAGTTTTACTTGCTCCATATAAATGCACAATTTGTAGGAAATAATTGTTAATATACTTTCAAAATACACAGAATACCTGTGGTTCCTGAAGGAGGGATCTGGAATGGTTGGGACCTCTCTGGAGGATGCAGAACGAACCTACTCTGGAGCCCATTGTTTTTATACCTCATACAGAACTGGAAATAATATTACAGCTGTTAAGTAATGTGTGAAGTAATCCAGGCTGCCAGAGGGCAGGGATAGATGGGATATTGGGAAAGAATTCCTGGCTGGGAGGGTGGGCAGGCCCTGGCACAGGTTGGGCAGAGAAGCCGTGGCTGCCCCTGGATCCCTGGGAGTGTCCAAGGCCAGGTTGGATGGGGCTTGTGGAAGGTGGGGGGTGGAATTTGATTATCCTTAAAATCCCTCCCAACCCAAACCATTCCATGACTCTTAACTAGATCACGCCTGCTGTGAGTGCATAGTCCAGGTTTTCCAGCATCCCTGCAACATCCCTCTGTGCTGGCAAGATCCAAAGGGCGCCGTGGCAGAGCTGCACTGGGAAACAGGAACTGCCAGTCATTGCTGCTGGTGCTTCCCAGCCTCTCTGAGCACTTAGAACCAGTATATGAGAAGAAGATTGAACTGGTGTCTGTTGTATATTGACAAAAGAGCAACCGCCCATCTCGGGGGGAAGGCAGAAAGGGCTCTCTTGTTTTCCTGCCAAGCGCACATGGACTTTTTGTTAGCTGGGCTCCCAGCTGAGCCGCCAAGGAGCGACGCAGCCCTGGCTGCTGCGAGGGAGCTCAGCTGTGCTGTGCGGGCTGGAGCAGCCCCTCCGGCCCACACTGAGCTTCCAGAGGTCAGGGGGAGTTGGGGAGGGCTCTGGGGATGGCAGGCTTCGTGCTGGAGGACAACTCAGCACCCACGGTTGTGTCCTGGAAACTTACTGCTTGGGTCTGAAATGTATTCACATGACTGCTCTGGAAACTGAAGATACGATCTTCACAAATCAGTCACAAAGTAAGCACACAACTGTGTTAATTGTCATCTCTTTATGGTGATAAAGCCTCTTGTTCTAATTGTAAAAAAGCGGTTTTTTATTTATATTACAGCGTCAATGTCACAAGCGCCAGGGTATGGGCTGGGCTGTGAACAAGGGGCAATATTTAATGGCTTTTAAGTACGTTTTGCATGTGGCCTTGAGGTGTGGACAGATCTTGCATGAATTCCTGCCCTTTTGCCGCAGAGCTGAGTTACCCAGTGCAAGTTTAATAACATCCATAAATCTGCAGGGTATTCTGGGGAAGTAAGGCTAATTCCTACAGAGAATCATAAAAGCTGACAACCCTAGGGCTGTGTTTTGCAATAAATGCCAGTAATCTGATCAGGAAGGGGATGATGTAATAATTTGATTTCTTGAGTGAAAATCATGACATTTGCCTTTGAGTCATGTGTGAGTCTCAGCTGGATGAGCTCGACAGACAGACTCCTGTGATATCCAGGTGGGGTTGGTTGCTTCTGCAGGGACATCTGGTGTCACTGGATTTTCAGAAGGCAGTTCTCTGCCCTGGTGCTTTGCTGCAGCTGCTGCCTGTGCCTGTGTTTGCTTTCCCAGCCTCTTGCCTTCACCAATGTCCTGGTCTTTTTTTCTCCCTTTTCTCCTGGATCTGTGCTGTTTCATTTTAGTGGTCTGATGAATTGCAGCATTACCTGAAGGCTGGCAGGTGTTCCTTCCTCCTAACCTTTGTATTTTGGTGTTCATTGATTTTGCTCTGGTGGTGATTGTAAGGGCCAGTCCCAAGGAGGAAAGATCTGTGAGCGGAAATGGGTTGTAGAGTGACCTGAAATGCTTTTAACACTTTCTCCCAAGGCAGCATTCCCTGTTAACACCTCTGCTCTTTAGTGCGGGCTCCAATTGCAAACAGCACAAGGAACAACAAAGAGAAGAGAGATTTTTTTCCTTAGAATAAAGTAGTGTGGCACTAAACTGCTGTAGACATTGGGACAGGTACTAAATTTAAAAGCAGACACGTAACAAGGCTTTCTCCAGTTCTTTTTCAACTGTTCCATACATATCCATATACTTTTTTAAAAAAATTCTGGTTTGTAAAATTTCTATTTAGAGGAGAAGTTCAAAGCATGAAAGTGTTAAAGTATGTTTTCAGTGCTTAAATAGATGATATCAATTTTATGATAAAGTTTAATTACAAAGTTTGGAAAAAACCATTATCCAATTTAGAAACTTCTTCCTGCTCTGCTGTTCTGTTCTTACAGTACTTCAAACCACCGTAATTAGTATAATGTGCTCATTAAGGAGCAAACAGCAACCTGCTGTTGAACACAATGTGGGAATTTTAAGGGATGTGGTCAAAATCTAGTTTTTGGAGCTGTTGTGTGCTGAGAAATGAGATTGCCTCAAGGAAGTGTTGCCAAAGTGATGCCATGGACAGGAAGAATGCAGATGCATCCCATGGTGGTGTAGCCCTTGGTGCGATGTTGGCATCGCTGGTGTGCTCAGGAATGTCTGGCTCCTTGGGATCAGGGAGTCTGTCTTGGTGCTGAGAATTCCCCTTGGCATTAGTGGGACCGCAGGGGATGTTGGGCTGGTGAAAGACATCTTCAGCTGACATGGAACTGAACCAATTGGATCGTCCCTCTTTGGTGCTCCCTGGTCTCTGCCCTGGCCTGCTGACGGGGCTCCTCAGGGGTTATCCATGCTCTTCCTTATCCCTGTAGTTCCTTATCACGGCTGTTACTAGAATAATCCTGTGCAGCATTTCACTTTAACAGTTCCATGCTTTTTTTGGGTCAATTAGTCATCCTTTTTGCAGAGTCAGAAGTTACGGGTGACCCATCAGTCCAGAGCTCTGCAGGATAACTGGAAACGTCTGGTGACCCAGAAATAGGAAGTTCTCCAGCTGCAGTCCTGGCTCGGACGTGCCAGATGCAGCAGAGGATTGCTTGGTGCTGCTCCTCTGAGGGCATTGCTGCCGATTTCAGCTGCACGTGAAACAAGCAGAATAATTTTGGTTTGTAGGGTTTTTTTTGGGAGGAGGGAAAAAGTTACTTGCTTTGAAGTCCTGGAACATGGTGGGACTGTTGGGGTGTCCTGTGCAGTGCCAGGAGTTGGACTGGATGGTCCTTGGGGGTCCCTTCCAGCTTGGGATGTTCCACGATTCTGTATCTTAGGAAGTCTGGCTGAGTTTTACGTTAGTCTGTGCTACCCAAGACTTTGCAGGTGATGTTATGCAGAAGATTCTGCTGAAGACTGTGGACTGCTTAGTGGCAGCATTTGTATGGGAGGTTCAGTGGGGTTTAAAAGCTACATTTGCCTTGGAGGCCTGTTGTCCAGATCCAAGTGGTGGTGTTTGACACACTGTGTGATTGAGAAGGACAGAAAGAAAAGAGTGTGGGATTAACAAAAGCATCCTGGTATTTGGCTCGTATAGATGAGCCATGATAGCATCACATCATCTTCCTGCCCCGGATTAGAGCTGTGGGAGAGCTACAGGACTGCAAAGGGCAGCATCTGTAGGACTGGTTTTCCCTCCCTGGGCTCCCCCTTGCTGGGAGCTGGGATGGGAGAGCCAGAGCTCTGACCTTTGGGTGTCTTGGCCCGTGTTGGTCCTTGGCTAGTGGAGCTGGGCGCGTTCCAGGGTGACATGGTAGCTGGGATTCTGTTCTGCTGGAGCTGTGCCTGGATCCTGGGCAGGCTGAGCAGCAGTGCCTGGGTCCTGTGCCCACTGTCTGCTGGGGCTCAGTGCAGCTCTGAGCACTTCTATGGGGCTGGGAGGCAGGGAACAGCTTCAGGAATCACATGGAGCCTCAGAATTCACGCTGCAGTTTTTACCTGCTCTGTGGGCTTCAACCAGAAAATGTTACTCTAGCTCCAAGGAAGTCTGGATTCCCTGCTGCAGTTGCTCAGTTCCCGGAGTTTCTGGAGTGTTGTGGCAGTGCCAAGTTCCGGCTTTCCCTGGATTACCTTGATGCAATCTGGGATTAAACCACCTGGGGTTTGTTAGGAAAGGCAAAGCACAGGCTGCTCAGGGCAGGGCAACAGCTACATTAAAATAACTTTCCTGATTGTGCAGGAAATATAATCGCTCTGAATCTCTTCAATTACATTAATTATATGAGAAATTAAAATTCGGCATTCTGCTTGGGGAATTCAAAGCAGGGACAGAAACTTAGTCCACATATTTAAAACACCCCCCTCAAAATCCTGCCAGCGTTTTGAATGAAAACTGCTGACTCAGTTTAGCCTGGTTCAGTGAACTGGAACCCAGGAAACCTGAGCCCTGAAATTCTGGGGACAGTTCATTTCCTCTTGTGAGAAGGGTCATTGTGCTTTATTATGCTTTCCCAGCTTCAAAAATGGGAAACAAGAAAGAGAGAGAGGAGAAATAAATTATTATAAACCAAAGTTCCTTGAAGCCCCCGCAGAGAACAGTGTGTGCAGTTCCTCTCCACCTGGGATACTTTTTACCTGGAGAGGTTTAGAAAGGCAGTGAAAACAAGGGCAAGGAGAGGGCAGAAGGCTGCCCGGAGCCTGGATCCAGTGGGATGCAGCTTCCCAAGCTGGTTTTGCTCCCACGAGCTTTTCTGAGGTGGCAGCAGCAGCAGGATCTGGTTCTGAACCAGCCATGGACAGGGGGCAGCCTGGGGCTTTTCTGGCAATCCCAGGATAGTTCGGGTTGGCAGGGACCTCAAAGCCCACCCAGTGCCACCCCCTGCCATGGGCAGGGACCCCTCCCACCAGCCCAGGCTGCTCCAAGCCCCATCCAACCTGGCCTTGGACACTTCCAGGGATGGAGTAGTGTAAGGTGTCCCTTCCCATGGCAGAGGTGGGTATTGGATGGGCTTTAAGGCCCCTCCCAACCCAAACTGATCTGGAATTCCATCATTTTGAGGGTTTACCTGTTGAGTTGCATTGTTATCCCTATGCTATATTATGAAACCAGATGAATACAGTCTATTGATAATTCCATCTGGTATTAACTTGGCTTTGTCTCTCATTAAAAATTAAAGACTTTATTCTGTGAGGATTTAAATAGAAAGAAAGCCTTGTTGTGATGAAAGGAAGCAGAGGTGTCACCTACTTAGGTGGCTTCCACCCTTCTTTTCATTTGTAGACTTCTGAAATACGCCTTCTGAGGGTGTGCACTGGGGATAATGTATATAAACCTAATATTAAGCTTGATTTTTCTTAGTGAGTTTTGCGAGTTACCTGGAGGTTTCCAGTGACTTGTATATGAGCTCAGGGTAACCGTGCACATGAACGGTCCTGTTCTCTCACCCTTGTTTTGCTGAGGAAAGGCTGGAGCTGAGGTTCCTGTTGGCCATGGGAGGTGGGACATCAGGAGACTTGGAGCAGGTTTCATCTAAAAATGGGCACCACCAAATCGCTGCTTTGTTTTGTGAGCTTACATACAGAGAATCCCAGGATCCCTGAGGCTGGCAAAGCCCTGCCAGCCCCCGGAGCCCACCCTGTGCCCGATGCCCACCTTGTCCCCCAGCCCAGAGCACTCAGTGCCACGGCCAGTCCTGCCTTGGGCACCTCCAGGGCTGGGCACTCCAAACCTCCCTGGGCAGCCCCTGCCAAGGCCTCCCCACCCTTTCCAGGCACAAATTCCTCCCCATGTCCCAGCTGGGCATGGAAATATTCGTAAAGTTGGCCTAGTGGTGGTGGGAATGTAACCAGTGTGGAAAAGTCTCCTGGAAATGCTGCTCCAGAGGACAGGCTACTGGAGTGATGTCAGTCCTGGCAGGGTAACAGCAAGTTGAACTACTGGGTGTGTATTTACCTGCTCCTGGTTATCCAGTTGGGTTAAATATCTCTGGTTTTGTAAAGAGCTCAGATTTACTCTCTGTTCTGGATCCCAGCAGAGAACACACTTTGCTCCTCCCGCCAGGAACAGGCTAGATTTGTTGGGAAAGGATTTGGCAGTGGTATCCAGTTCGTTGTGTTTGAAAAATATCTCCACAGCTGGTTGCTATAGAGCCATTGTGTTCCTTCCAGACCCTGATGGTTGGTGTTGGATTCAGTGGGGAACTCACTGGCAGGGGAACTGAAAAAAATGTGTAAGGTCTCTGGCCCTGGGCCTGGTGCTGGCCTTGGACCTCCAAGGCAGTTCTGCTCCGTCCCTGGGGCAGTTCTGCTCCGTCCCTGGGGCAGTTCTGCTCCGTCCCTAGGGCAGTTCTGCTCCGTCCCTGGGGCAGGGCTCCTTTGTCCCTGTTTTGGGACCCCTTTATCCCAGGTGCAGGACTGCTTTATCCCTGGTGTTCAGTGGCTGGCGGGAGCAGTGCTGGGGATGCTCTGACCTCTGGCTCTGGTTACTCAAAATTTTGGCCAGGCTGGTACATTTTAATGTTGTGGCTCATCTGTTTCCCTCACGTCTCTGTGTATCAGTTCTCTGGGAATGCCAGTCTGGGGAGAAGCATTTGAAAACTTGGCTTTGTCTGGGTTTGTTGCAGGTCACAAACACTAAACTTTGCATTCAAACCAAATTAAATCTGTCTTGCGGATGTGAGATCCCACTTAGAACAACTGAGGCTTTTGGGTTTTTTTTCCTGTGTGGTTTTTAATTCATAGTGCTTTAATTCACATGTAATTCCTGTGTGTTACTGGGCCTTGTTACTCTGCAACTGCTCTTTTCCAAAGCAGATCAATTCTCCTGCCACACAGAGTTCCATTGAATTCCCATATGCAGTCCCCTGGAATATCGAATCTAAAGGTTTTGTCAATGTATTCAGATCTTTTTTGTTATGCAGAGAAATCTGCCCTAGACACAGGCTGTTGGCAGGGTGTTCCTGCCCTTCCTCTTGCAACCCTGCAGGATTTCTTAGGAATGTTCCCCATGGGGTCTGGAGTGAGCCACGTGTGGGGTTTGCCTGTTCAGACAGGCATGTTTAGATCTCTCTCAATATTCTACCTGTTTTATTTAGAAGCAGCCTGGCAGCTTCCTCAACTGCCAGGAATGAAATGAATTGCTCAGAGAGACTTGTGGAAGACTCTCCACATTTTGAAGTGGGTGAGTAAGACAGAAAAGTCCTTCTCTGTGTATCTTGGTGTGGGCCCTGGCACGGGGTGCCCAGAGCAGCTGTGGCTGCCCCTGGAACCCTGGAAGTGTCCAAGGCCAGATTGGACGGGGCTTGGAGCAACCTGGGCTGGTGGGAGGTGTCCCTGCCTATGGTAGGGGGTGCCACTGGATGGGCTTTGAGGTCCTTCCAACCCAAACCATTCCCTGATTCCATGATTATTTCTGGCTTCAGCTCTGCCTTGCCAATCCATGTTCAGGAAGTTTTGCCTCCCTCTTGCATGGCAGTTGTTAGACAGTCGGTTTCTTCCCAGTATTCCCAGGTTTCAGTGCTCGTTATCCCGAGGTGGCTTTGGGAGGCCCCCGGCCTTCCTTGGGGCTCTTCAGCAAACAAGGCCTTTCCAGAAGGCTGAGGAGTCATCGCAGGGTTGGGAGATGCTGAGTTTTCTGTGGGGCCTAATTCAAAATTCTTTCTCTTTTGTTCGTATCCTGGAGGTGCTTGTTGGGTTTTTTTCCTTCCTACTCCTAAAGCATTCCAATTCCCAGCTGTCCAAGCAATGATTAAAAGAGCCATAGACAAATGGATATCCCAGATACTTGTGTTATTCCTTCATCTATCCTCATGTATTTTGCATTTAAAAACCAATAGTTGAAATAATTAGTGAGATTTTTCATCAGGTCTTGAAGTCATGAGCTGTTGCCATATAGTAGAATTCCTGTAGCTTCAAACAGTTGTCATGGACATTGTTTCTCAGGGAATTACAAATAAAAAGGGAAAAGAACAGGAGTTTTGAGTAAACGGGCCGTTCAGTGTAGAGTGTTGGTGCATCTCGTGGCTTGGCTTGCTGGGGGCCTTTCCTGAGGATTATTTGCTGCTGCTTTTTTCTCCTTTAAATATATGAAGTGGCATTTTTTACTGGTTTTTTTTTCTTGCGTAATTTGGGGTTTCCTGCTTCAAAGTTGCACCAATCCAGCCAAACATTTGAAGAAGTGTTTTGAGTACTCAGTTTCTCCAACTGGCAGCACATTTAGGCAGATGAGAGCCAAGGCATGGTCATAGGATTTTATCCTTGCTTTTCATTATTGCCCATTTCTGTAGAAAGCAAAGTGGATTTCATGTATGGATGTGTGAGATTGGTGCTGGTGCTGCCATGGAAGCGTCCACTGTGATGGGAGGCACTGCTGGGGGGTCAGGAAGGTGGGTCCTGTCCATGGGTTTCCAGAGGCAATGACCAATCCCCCTCTTGCCGTGTCCCACCCTTCTGTAGTAAGTGCTTCCTGGGGCCTGGTCTGGCTGTTCACAGCTTGGGAACAGAACATATGGCATGGGAAGTGCTGTGGATCCTCCTTGGCATGTTCAGTGCCATCGTTGGCTCGGGATTAGGAAAGTGCTGGTGCTGCACTCAGGTCGGGACATCCCTGGGATCAGTCCAGGCCTGGGATGAGCAGATGGAGCAGCCCTGGGAGAAGGACTTGGGGGTGCTGGTAGGGGAGAGGCTGGACATGGCCCAGCCCAGAAATCTCCTGTGTCTTGGGATCATCCCCAGCAGGTTTGGGGGGGATTGTGCCCCTCTGCCCCCCGAGGTGAGACCCCACTTGCAGAGCTGCCTCCAGCCCTGGGGGTCCAGCACAGGAAGGCCATGGAGCTGCTGGAGAGCCCAGAGCGGCACCAGGATGGGCAGAGGATGAAGCAGCTCTGCTGGGAGGAAAGGCTGGGAGGGCTTGGATTGTCCAGCCTGGAGAAGAGAAGCTTTGAGGGGACCTCAGTGTGGCCTTGCAGTGCCTGAAGGAGCCACAAGAAAGATGGAGAGAGACTATTTGCAGGGGATGGAGAGACAGAACAAGGGGAAATGTCTTCAAACTAAAGAGGGCAGGGATAGGTGGGATATTGGGAAAAAATTCCTGTCTGGGAGGGTGGGCAGGCCCTGGCACAGTTTGGGCTGAGAAGCTGTGGCTGCCCCTGGATCCCTGGGAGTGTTCAAGGCCAGGTTGCACAGGGCTTGGAGCAACCTGGGCTGGTGGAAGGTGTCCCTCCCGTGGCTGGGGTTGGGTCTGGATGAGAATTTTGAGGTCACTTCCAAACCATTCCACGATTCAATGTATTCATTGTCCTGGTGCCAAATGGTGGTTGAGTGTTTCTTAGCACCTTCTCCTTTCCCCAAAGTGGGACGAGTTCATTTTGAGGCAAAAGTTCAGATTCTTTCCTGTGCAAGGAGCCAACTCTTCTTCACAGTGAGTTCATTCTGAGTTTTGCCTTTCACTTCAAGTGCCAGGAAACGCCTCGTGTGTTTTTCAGTAGAGTTGAAAATCAGGCTGTTGAACTTGAGAAAGACTTTTTTGCCTTCTGAAGGTTTGATTGTAAGTGCTTCAGTATAGGGAGGTTTTAAGTAGCTGAAATATTGACAACTTAATTTTTCCTGTAAAATATCTTCAGGCTGCACTGCTGCAGCCAAGAGACTACAATCAAATCCTGCTGTTTCAGGAGGCAGCCATTGGTGATGGGGTGAATTCATCATCACAAGGCCAGTTTTCATCTTCAGGTCTTAACTCAGAAGGTAAATAATCAGAAGTGTATTTTTAGCATGCAGAGTTTATTTCTGAGATGCTGGCAGTTGGCAGCTCGCAGACTATGCCGGGCTGTGCTGGAGCCAGGAGTGTGAGCTGCAGAATTCCTGCTGGCTGTGGTGCCAGGCGAGAGAGCCTCCCCCTGCACGCTGCCTGCCCAGCTGGGCCTCTGCTGAGGGACCTGCTGAGCAAGGGGCCCTCGAGCCATCTCCTGGTGGGGTCACAAGACTCCAGTGCCAAGGAAATGGCCACTATTTTTAACAAGCCAGATGGAGAAATAAAGGAGTCCTGATCCGGGAGTGAAAGTACCTTCAAAGCCTGAAGGCACCTGGATGAATGGGGAGTGTGGGGGTTTAACCCACTGCTGGAGGTATGAGCTGTGAATTGTGCAACTTGTGTTCCTCCTGTGCTGTGAATTGTACAGACTTTCCATGTCTGTTGTTCGCAGGCTCCCATCTCTGTTCTGTGTGATGAGCAGGGACAGGAGCCAGGAAGGGCTGGAGCTGTGCCAGGGCAGGGGCAGGGGCATCTCAGCAAAAGGCTCTGCCCCCAGAGGGTGGTGGGCACTGCCCAGGCTCCCCAGGGCAGTGGGCACGGCCCCGAGGCTGCCAGAGCTCCTGGAGCCGTTGGACAAGGGGACAGGGACAGGGGGGATTGGTGGGGTGTCCTGGGCAGAGCTAGAGGTGGCACTGGATGATCCCTGGGGGTCCTTTCTGACTCAGGATATTCCATGAATCCATGATTTTCAGACAAAGACATGTTAGCATAATTGTAACAGAAAATAAATGTCACTTGTAACCTTAAAACCTCTTTGCTATTTCCTCCCCCATGTACAAATGTATGTACACCCCCCTACCCCCAACCTCCCTCATGACCTAGAGGTGTGATCCCGATAGCCAGGTGAGGTGTGTTCCTGTTCTTCCAATAAAAAGAAATTCCCCATTCTTCAAGGAAATTTTGGTCCCTATCAGTATTGTTTTACTGCTGTGTTAATGCCTGTTGGAATGACCGAAATGTGAGGAAGCTTGAAAAACCAGTGATAGGTACTGAGTATGGGTTAGGGGTCTGTTTGGGTTGATCAGAGGTGGTCAGTGCATTGGGAATGGCATGTGTGCCAGGGATGCTGCAGCCTGGGAAGCAGTGACTGAGGAGAGCTGCTCAGTCCAATTGCACCAGCAGGTGCAACCACCTGCGCAGCTGGAAAAATGAGAGTCCTGGGGGTAAAGTCCAGTTTTATGATGAGCTTGAAACTGGTCAGCCAGGGTGCAAAAAACTACTGCCTTAGGAAAAGGCAAAAGAGTTTCCTAAATTCACTTTTCGGGATTTGAGGAAGATTTAAATCATTGTAAGAAATGTCCTTTGCACCAGGAAAAGTAAATTCCCTGAAACTTCTCTGTTGTGGTGGCACACACAAGATCCCTGCTGTTACATGGACTCAGGTGGCTTCTAAAATGTTACTCCATGTGTCTACACATCTCTTTTGTGACTGTTTCAGACTCTTTCAGGTGTGGCAGTGGGCTTTTCCCAAGCTCGGAATCAGCACAGGAAAGAGGGAGCTCATTGGAGGTTAAGCTTTAGGACCAGATGTAGTTTCTCTAGTTTGGGAGACACAGCAGTGAACTGGCCACTCTGTGTGTGTCTTTGATCCCATCGGTCTTGAAGCCTTCTGCTGAAGATGGCCAAGTTTATGCAGCTTTCCAGGAGCTTGAGCTGGAATTGTTGGCAAAGCTGGGAAATACCATCCTGCACTTTCTCTTGCATTGGAACTGACAGCAGACCAGAACTGGGCAGAGGACAACTTCCAGCCTGGGGAACTGGAGCTGCACCGCTGCGGGTTCTTTTCTCAGGTGCGGGCATTTTCTCCTTTTAGAGAATTTGATTTTTAGGTGCAGAATTCCCATGTGAGTGAAAATGGTGTAAATTTCTTGCCTTGGCCCCAGGATTTCACTCTGTGGCTGTGTAAGTGGATACTGAGGTGGCAGTTCTGTCCGAGTCCCTGCAAGCCATAGCTCTGTGTGGACAGACAGCAAGGGCCAGTGAGCCAGAGTGAGCTCATGGTAACAGATGGACCAAGAGAACACAGCCTGGGCGAGATGTAAGGCTGATGATTCCACAGGGGTTTAAAGGTCATGCATTTAACAGGATGGCTGGATGACTGTCCTAGAAGAACCTTGCTCAGGGCTTGTGTTGTAAGGGAAGATGAAAAAGAAGGAGTCTTACAATCCTACTGATTACTTTAAGAAGAACTGTACAGGTATGAAGGCCAGTCAGGTCCTAGGGCAAAGCTCTGTCTTCAGATGTTCTGTGGGGGTGCAGCAGCATCTTCTGAGCAGGTTTGATCCCTGCTCTCGGGTGTGAACCTTGGGAAGCTCAGTCTTTGGGAGGATTTACCTGAGTGCTAGGAGAGCTGGGGGAGTTTGAGGGAGGAATGAGTTCTCTTGGAACTGTGGTTTGCTGTATTCTGCCCTTCCTGCACTCCCAACACTCCTTGCCCTTCTTTACTGCTCCCTTTAGAGAAGTATGCAATCTCTTCAATGTTTTGTTTTTTTTCTGTCCCTGCCTTTGCTGAGGAAACGTCCTGGTCTGGATCAGCCATGGAGTGACTGCTGAGGGACCTCCAGGGCTGTGTCCAGTTCTGGGGTCTCAGGGAAGGGACACGGAGGGGCTGGAGCGTGTGCAGGGAAGGGAAGGGAGCTGGGAAGGGGCTGGAGCAGCAGGAGGGGCTGAGGGAGCTGGGGGGGCTCAGCCTGGAGAAAAGGAGGCTCAGGGGGGACCTTCTGGCTCTGCAGCTCCCTGATGGATCCAGGGCAGGGTTGGGATCTGCTTCAGGGAACAGGGACAGGAGGAGAGGGAACAGCCTCAGGCTGGGCCAGGGCAGGGGCAGGTGGGACATGAGGAGGAATTTGTGGCTGGAAAGGGTGGGGAGGCCTTGGCAGGGGCTGCCCAGGGAGGTTTGGAGTGCCCAGCCCTGGAGGTGCCCAAGGCAGGACTGGCCGTGGCACTGAGTGCTCTGGGCTGGGGGACAAGGTGGGCATCGGGCACAGGGTGGGCTCGGGGACTGGCAGGGCTTTCCCAGCCTCAGGGATTCTCTCTTGAGGATGCAGAGTTTGAGGTGGCTCTTCACAGAAGGTCAGGAGTGAGGATGCCGTGGGCCATCCCAGCAGAGCCGCCCCCAGGGGCGCAGGGGGACACTGAGGAACAGCACCATCACAACCTGCCAGTGTGTGGGGTTGAAGGAGTTCAGTAGGTTTGTTTTCATAGCTGTCCTGGCTTTCTTCTTGAATCGGACTTGAAAGGATTTTTAGCTCTATTCTGTTGGGAAGTCAGAGCATTGTGTTACAGTTTTGCAATTGGATTTTTTCCCTGGTCAGAGGCAGCCCCCAACCATAATGGGACTTGGAGCAAATGTTCCTGATTACAGGGAGCTGCAAACCAGTTGGCTTTTGAAGTACTCACGGGGGAGACATTTGTAAGCTACAGTAAACAAACCTCCCCATGCTGCAGATTTGTGCCTTACAGTAAATAAACCATTAGCACCAACAATAACCTGAATGTTCTTATCCTCTTGCAGGAAAGGAATTTTTATCCTGGAAAGACGTATTAAAGCCTTTCAGTGCAGGGGAATTGCTCTTTGCAGTGTTTTAAATTGTACAGACTTCTTGGGTTGTTGACAGAAGGACCGTAAGAACTTTTTCCAGGTCCAACATGGAAAATGTCCGTGCATGTGGTGCCTCCCTTTGTAACATCCTTCAGAGCAGCTCTAAGTATTTATACACCAAGGATGAACCCCTTCTCTCACTGCCTGATGGATCTTAAAGTCCTGTTTTCCATATCCAGTCTTTTCCTTGGAGTTGGTTGGTTTGTGTGTGTGTCCTGGTTCTCTCTTGCACGGGCTTGAAATAATTCCCAAACCTTGGCAGTAATGCAGAGTCACCTGGATCTTGGGGACACTTGGATCCTGTTGCTCCTTCAGCAGTTCAGAAGTGCTGCTGTGGGACCTAAAACTGTCCTGGCTAATGCTGGAATCTGGCTGTTCTCCCAGTAAACACTTGATTTGACCAGTAGCTTTCTGGAGAGACAAACCTGACCCCCACTCTGTACTCTGGGGGACTCTGTTCCATAAATCCTTGCACCTCAGCTCTGGTGAAATACATGGGAGGTCAGTCCTGGGTCTGTTTTCTTTTGGTTTTGCCACTATTCCCAGCCTTGTGTCTGAACATTTGGAGAGAGCAGGGATAGATGGAATATTGGGAAGGAATTCCTGGCTGGGAGGGGGGGCAGGCCCTGGCACAGGTTGGGCAGAGAAACTGTGGCTGCCCCTGGACCCCTGGAAGTGTCCCAGGCCAGGCTGGACGGGGTTTGGAGCAACCTGGGATAGTGGAAAGTGTCTCTGTCCGTGGCAGAGTCTGGGGCTGGGTAGGCTTTAAGGTCCCTCCTGGTCCAAACCATTCTGGGATTCTTTAACCCCAGTCAAGGATTGGGACTTTGAGATGCAGGAGATGGGTTTCTGAGGAGCTTTTGGAGAGCACACTTGTCATCTGGAAAGGACATGTGCCACATGCCCTTCCAGGAGTTTTTGTACCATTCAGCTGCACTTGCAGACAATCCATAATTCTCTTTAACATAGAAATAGGATCTGTAAGTCAGACTGTGCTTTTAAATATATGTATAGATACATATATTCTATACGTATTTACCACTTTACCTTCTCCTTCTCTTCTCCCATTGCATGTGTCAGTGTCCTGGTTTTGTGGTAACACCTGAAATGGATTTGCTCTTGTGTGAGAGTTGTTTGTAGGCATTTTGGAGGGGAAATGATCTGGTGGAACCAGGACCCAGGAAGCCCCTGCTTTGGGATATACTCTCCTTAGTGTGTGTTCAAGGACATTTTAAAGAGGAGGCAAGAGCTCCAGCAATGGGGCTGGAACATGTTTCATTCCTTGTTTAAGCTTCACGCACCTTCTGCATTCTTGAAAACACAAGAGAGCCCCTGCTCCTGGGAACTGATGTCTGCGCAGCACCCTTTGTAGTGTGAGGAAATACCTTAATTCTACAAATGCCCTCTCCTGTCCCTGTGAAAAACAACACAGGAAGTTTCACCATCTGTTCTCCAGCAGCATTTCTGCTGTTTGAAGTGTTGCTTTGTCTTTCCCTGGTCTTTTTGGCCACCTGTGGGCAACCTGTGTTGGAGCAACAGGGCTAAGTGTGACCAGGAGGAAGGAGGGTAACAAATCCTTGTGTAAATGCCACCACTGAACCTGTTCCTGCATCTGAAGGGCCTCATGCCCTGCAGAAGAGTCAGGAAGGCAGAGCTTTGAAGAAATCCAGAGCAGAATGTCCTTGGGTGGGGACAGGAGCTGCTCAGTCGGTGGTGACACAAGCACTGAGCTGCTGATAAGGGTTGGGAGATGCTGAATAATTCCTCCTATTATACCCTCCTTTTGAAAGTCTGCATCCCAAATGTGCCCTGCAAAGCCCTGCTTTGCTGTGAGTGCTGATCCCTGCGGAGTTCAGGAGAGCCTGGGGGGGACACACTGACCGTGCTGGAGCCCTGCAGAGGACAGAGCCATCTGTGCTTTTATCACCATCTTCATCCTCTTTCTGCCCTGCCAGACCTTTCTATCTCTGGGTTTGCCTCAGAGGAGGGAAAGGGAATGGACATGCACATCCTGAACTCTTAAAACTTGTGCTGACTGGGGGCTTTTTCTTCCTCCTGACCCTTCCCCCAGCAGAGCTGCTGGGCGGGCAGAGATGGAGAAGATGAAGTGAAACAACTCAAGAAATAGGATTATTTTATTATTTTTTTTTTTTTCAATTTTTTTTGCATTGCCCCCATTTCCAAGGATATTTAGTGTCTTTCTTGTTAAGGGTTTTGGAAACAGTCTAGTGATGCAATGGCTTTTCATTGTGTTAAATCTTTTAAAATAAAAGTCAGTCATGTCTTGAAAAAGGTGCTCTAATTCAGTCACAGTTCAGCTGGGAGTGGGATTACTGGGTGAAGTGTCGTGGGGATTAAAAACAGCCCATGTGTGTTTATATCAAAGAATCCCAGAGACATTTAGGCTGGCAAAGCCCTGCCAGCCCCCGGAGCCCACCCTGTGCCCGATGCCCACCTTGTCCCCCAGCCCAGAGCACTCAGTGCCACGGCCAGTCCTGCCTTGGGCCCCTCCAGGGCTGGGCCCTCCAAACCTCCCGGGGCAGCCCCTGCCAAGGCCTCCCCCCCCTTTCCAGCCACAAATTCCTCCCCATGTCCCACCTGCCCCTGCCCTGGCCCAGCCTGAGGCTGTTCCCTCTCCTCCTGTCCCTGTTCCCTGGAGCAGATCCCAACCCACCCCAGCTCCCCACTCCTGGCAGGGAGTTGATCCTTCAGGTCCCACCCAACCCAAACCATTCCATGATTCCATAAACACAGAAATGACTTCTCAGCAGTTTGGTTGTTGCCACAGGTGTTGAGAAGCCTCTGCAGGGAGTTAGTCTCATTTGGCTGCTGGCACAAAATACAGGCACAGCAGAACTTGGCATTTGTGAAGGGTTTTGCAGTTTGACGTCGTTCCCGTGGAGAGCAGAACTCTGGAAAGTTTGACAAACTGGTGACTGTGTTAGAGACTTGATCTCCAATGGACAAGAGTCAAACTTCTGGGAATGCCTTGTCTGCTTTTGTTTTCCATCATGGAACTAAAGCCACCAGGCTTTGCTAAAACTCTCTGAGCCCTTTGATTGATCCCAGTCTAAAGGCTTTTCCCGGGCTCCAAGTCCTGTTCCCAGCCTGGGCTACACTCACATGACATCCTGCTTGGGGGGATTTTGTCGTCATCTGGAATTCTTGAAGGGTGTGGGGCTTTATCTGGTTGGGTTTGCTCCTTTTTTCCTGCAGGAGGAGGAAGGTGACTGATAAGTGGCCTCGGGAATTCTGGATTTCAATGCCAGAATTACCTCGTGAGGAATTGCTTAGGAGTAGAAACACTGTGTTGCATTATAAGGAAAAGAAAAACGTGATGTTTTCCATGTGGAACTTGTCAGTGTAAAGACACACAGCACTGAAATAGCTCAATTATTCCTAATTTATACCTGCTGTGGCAGTATTGCAGTTGTGTGTAAACATGGCCTGGCAGAGCACAGACAGCTTGAAACAGAAACCAGAATGCAATTTGGAGCCATGTGTCTGAAGTCCATATATGCTATGGAAGGAATTTTCTTATATGCCTGACTTCTATGAATAAATGTTGTTACTTGAGTTATTTTCTACCTGATCGTCTATTCAAGGTCAAAGCTTAAGACATCTGTACTTAAACTTAGGTATGAGCTGGGCTTATGTACTTGTGGGTTAGTCTCTGTATGGGTCAGATTTACCTTTGCAGGAATAACTTCTGGAGTTAGGGTTAAACCCTCGTTATTTTGTATATATATAAAAAAGTACTACTTGTGTATAGAGTGTTGGTTTGTGAGAAGAAATAACGTGGAGTGAGGATGAGGAAATGAAGTATTTCTGGGCTCAGCTGCAGCAGCACAGCTGGAAGAGAGGGCCTGCTCTGGCTTGGTCTCCCTCGCCCAGAGCTGGGGGAGCAAATGTTCCTCATGAATGTCTGGTTTAACTCTCCGTGTTTATGAAAGTAATTGTGTAGGTGACGGAAGTTCCAGCTGGACAGAATACAAAGTTGTGGCTGCTCAGACACAGGGAAAGGCTCCTTGTCCTCTGAAGTCCTTGGGAGCCCATGGATGGGAGGACAGTGGAACACGGGAGGGTTTCTTCTGGGGAGAAGTGTCCCTGCCCATGACCGGGGGTGACACTGAAGGAGCTTTAAGGTCCCTTCCAACCCAAAGCCCCTGAACACAGAGATGTCCCGTGAAAGTGGGACAGCACTCACAGCCAGCAGCCCTGCTGCTGCCCAGAGCACAGTGCAGTGACCTGGGGCAGAGGGAAATCCCAGAGAGCAGCTGGGAATGGTGCAGATTATTGATCTCCTGGGACATCAGTGGTGTGTTGTGCTGCTCGCCCTGGCCTGGGGACACCAACTGGCTCTGGTGCTGTGCAGACCTGGCAGGAGGGGGGTTTGGACTCTGCTGCCAGGGAACAGGGACAGGAGGAGAGGGAACGGCCTCAGGCTGGGCCAGGGCAGGGGCAGGTGGGACATGGGGAGGAATTTGTGGCTGGGAAGGGGGGGGAGGCCTTGGCAGGGGCTGCCCAGGGAGGTTTGGAGTGCCCAGCCCTGGAGGTGCCCAAGGCAGGACTGGCCGTGGCACTGAGTGCTCTGGGCTGGGGGACAAGGTGGGCATCGGGCACAGGGTGGGCTCCGGGGGCTGGCAGGGCTTTGCCAGCCTCAGGGATCCTGGGGTTCTGGTGGGGAGAGGGCCTGTGGGATGGCTGATGTTGGGATGGCTGATGCTGGGAATGGGATAGCTGGGCTGTGTGCCTTTTCTGGAGGGTTGGGAAGTGCAGACCCTGGGACTGACCCCAGTGTCCAGTGGTTTACACTGTGCAGATGAGAAATGGGTCTATTGTTCAGGAATGAAGGGATTTGTGTTGGAAGGATGTGTCTAATGCTGGATCTCTTTGTCAAATCCTGGGCTGGGAACAGCTTGTGCTCCTGTGTGACAGGCCAGGGTGAGCAGATCGGTGCTCCTCGCTGTGCTCTCCAAAAGCAGGAGAAAGGAGCCCTTGCCCCTTGGGATTCCCCTGGGAAATGGGCCGTGGGATGGCCAGTTCTGCCCCAGTGCAGCACTGGCCCACCTTTGCTGAGGCAGCAGAGCGGGGCCGGCTGTGCGGGGCAGCAGGGCCGGCTGTGCAGGGCAGCGGGGCCGGCTGTGCGGGGCAGCAGGGCCGGCTGTCCAAGGAAGCGGGGCCGGCTGTGCAGGGCAGCGGGGCCGGCTGTCCAAGGAAGCGGGGCCGGCTGTGCGGGGCAGCGGGGCCGGCTGTGCAGGGCAGCGGGGCCGGCTGTGCGGGGCAGCAGGGCTGGCTGTCCAAGGAAGCAGGGCCGGCTGTGCAGGGCAGCGGGGCCGGCTGTCCAAGGAAGCGGGGCCGGCTGTCCAAGGAAGCGGGGCCGGCTGTGCAGGGCAGCAGGGCTGGCTGTGCAGGGCAGTGGGGCCAGCTGTGCGGGGCAGCAGGGCTGGCTGTCCAAGGAAGCAGGGCCGGCTGTGCAGGGCAGCGGGGCTGGCTGTCCAAGGAAGCAGGGCTTGTGTTCCAGGGAAGCGGGGCTGGCGTTCCAAGGAAGCGGGGCATACAATGCACTGACTCTGCAGTTGTGGTTCCCTCGTTGTCTCCCCTGCTTCCTGCCTGAGTCACTGCTGAACCCCTCGGTCAGTGGCAGCTGAGTTTGTCAGTGTCCAAAACATTGCTGAGATGTCCGGGTTCCTACAGATGCAAATACCAGTAATTAGGGAGAAATCCCTGCTTTCCTGGCGGGAAGGGATGGCACAGAGCCCAGCTCACCCACCCTGGATTTCTGTCAGCTCTCTGGGCAGTGGGTTCTCCATCACTTTTTGTTTGTCCCACATTCTTGGGGATGCTGGGAGGAGCAAGGGGGGCAGAGGAACAGAGTTAATGCTGCTGTGGGACTCATAGACATCAGGCAGGTCCTCAAAAATCCCCTACAAAGCCAATCCTGGAATGCTGTGAAATTCCTGTTCCCTTTCCACCTTCACTTCCCTCTCTAGCACACCCTGAGCTGTTGGAATCCGGGTTCCCCAGCTGCAGATTTCATTCCTGCAGGATCAGGGCCCCTGTGAGACAAAGCCTGTGGTTATGGAAGTTGGGATTTCCGTGGGCAGTGAAATTCCAGCAGTACCAGGGTGATTTGAGTCTCTGTCCCTTCCCTTCCCGCTGTCTCTGGCCACAGTCCATTTTAGTCTGGCTTTCAGTCTCTCAAGCTCAAATATACTTTTCTGCTCCTTCTCCATTTTATTTCATCTGGGTTTGGTCTTTCCTCTCTCCTTTTTTTCCCCTCTGGGAGCTCTGGAATAGTTTCTGCTTTCCTTGGCATCCAGCATAGGGCTGGGCTTTGGAGCTCCCACGCCCTCCTCTCTTTCTCCCGTGTTCAAGGTAAAGGGGAATAAACTGCCCATTCCTTTGGGATACTGGCAGTCTGTGAGCAGTGTCTTCCCTGAAGGGCTGAGCCCAGGAAATGCTCTACTGCTCTCACTCGTGTTAGAAAGGGAATTGTAGTATGGGAACTGCCTGAGCTGGAAAAGGGGAGAGTGCAGAGGGTTCTGCTTTTGGGTTTCATGCTTTTTTTTTCTTTTTTTTTCTTTTTTTTCTTTTTTTTTCTTTTTTTTTCTTTTTTCTTTTCTTTTTTTTCTTTTTTTTTCTTTTTTTCTTTTTTCTTTTTTTTCTTTTTTTCTTTTTTTTCTTTTTCTTTCTTTTTTTTCTTTTTTTTCTTTTTTTCTTCTTTTTTTTTGTTATTAATTTAACATCTTTTTTCCTTCTTTTTATCTCCTACTTTTTATCACCCTTTTTCCGCCTTTCTCCCCCTCCTTTTTCTACTTTTTTCTGATTTTTTTTCCTGCTTCTTTTTCTCCTCCCCCTGTTTTCCCCCCTCTGGGGTTTCCTTGCAGCCACAAACCCCAGCAGCATCGTAGTTATTGCCACACAGTAAAAACCCATGGGTGAAGCTGAAAGTGCTGATCTTTGAGCACCTCCGAGATGCTCCTGGCAGAGCCCCCACCCCAGGGAGCTGGTTGGGAAGGCTGTGGATCCCTGTGCCAGGGGTTTGGTGCTTTGGAGGGAGCCCTGGCTGTGCCTGGAGCAGCCCCAGCTGCATTCCCTGGCTGTGGGAGAAGGTTTATTAGGAGGGGAAGAAGCCAGCTCTGTGTCCCTCCGTCCCTCGGCTCCAGCTGCCGGAGCCTGGCTGGCAGGAGCACCAGGGGTTCCTCAGGGACATCGGGCACGGGATCCAGGAGGGGTTCCCAAGCTGGAAGTCGGAGGAGAATGTGGGAAGTGTGAAAGGGGGATGGGGAGGGCAGCGGACAGGAATCCAGACAAAAGGAGGTTGTTGGTGCAAGTGAATGGCCTTTCTTGGTGATATTGATAAATTTGTGCTGCTGTTCGAGCAGCCTGAATTATTCTCCCTCTGATGCTGTTCCCTGTGGCCTTTCTGCTGTTGCCTGGAAAGGCTGTGTGGAATCTCGCAGGACAAGGGGCTGTCCCTCATTGTTGTGCGGCCCCGGTGCTGGGCATTGTCCCTTGGCTCAGCCAGCTCATGTCAGCCTTTGTGTGCTCCAAGAAAAATGGGTTTGCTTCTCCCCTGGTGGATTCCCTTTGGAGCTGTGTGGGTGGCTTTGTGTGCAGAGCCAGGGCAGCTCCCACCCAGTGGGACTCTGCTCTGCTCTGCCCTGCCACGGCTCCTCCACAGCTCCCTGGATGAATCCTGGGGCAGAGTAGGCTGGAAAGGCAGCCTGGGTTTTAGCCTGGGTTTTGTTTAAGACCCTGAGCGAGGCAGTGCCTTTGCTGCCAGCAGTGAAACCAGGTCGCTGGTGGTGTTGTGTTTAACAGCTGGAAATGGAGCCAGTTCCCCTCCTGAGCAGGAGCAGGGGTTGGGACACCAGGCAAGTCACAGAGCCCTGAGCAGAGTCACTGGGATCTCACTGAGCCCTGCCCTTCCCTGCATCGCTGATTATTAAATCACTGAGTCAATTAATTAATTAAATTGGGAAGATTGGTTTTGAGGACGTTCTTAAGCAGAACTGAAATGCAGGCAATCCCCTCCTGGATTCAGAGGGTAGTGCAGAACTGAGGCACTGAGCTGTCTGGGGGCAGCCGTGGCACAGTCCTTCTCCTTCACTGCCTCTCTTTTTGCTGTGGTAATTAATCGTACAGAAATAGATGGAAAATGGAAGATACTGTAACTGTGGGAATATCAGTTTATATTCTTTTGTGTTTTCCAGGCATCTGTTAACAAGCTAGAAGTGACAGAACCATGGCTCAGTTTCCAACACCTTTTGGGGGTAAGTGGCTTCTATTGTGTTTGAAGTATTCCAAGAGGCAAAAACTGCTTGTAAATCTGTTCCCTTCTGAATGTTTTCTCCATGGAGGTGTTTGTGGAGAGTGTCTCTCTGAACTGGTGGTTTCTGTGGTCTGTGCTGGTGTGCACACACAGCCCAGCAAAGAGCAGAGCTGAGCAGGATCCCTGTGTCCTGCATTGATCTGGCTCAGCCCCACAGTGTCCCTGCGGGCCGCATCCAGCCACATCCAGGCCCATGCAGCCGCATCCAGGCCCATGCAGGCACATGCAGGCACATGCAGCTGCATGCAGGCACATGCAGCAGCATCCAGCCGCGTGCAGCCACATCTAGGCACATGCAGCAACATCCAGCCACATGCAGCCACATCCAGCTGCATCCAGGCACATGCAGCCACATCTAGGCACATGCAGCAGCATCCAGCTACATCCAGGCACATCCAGCAGCATCCAGCCGCATGTAGGCACATGCAGCCACATCCAGGCACATGCAGCTCATCCAGCTACATCCAGGCACATCCAGCAGCATCCAGCCGCATGTAGGCACATGCAGCCACATCCAGGCACATGCAGCTGCATCCAGCCACATCCAGGCACATGCAGCAGCATCCAGGCACATCTAGGCACATGCAGCGACATCTAGGCACATGCAGCCACATCCAGCCACTCAACCATTGGGTGTAGGGCACCACCTCGTTCTGTTCCACTTGTGCCTGACAAGTGGATGTGTTTTCCTTTGAGGATTCCTGGGCTTTTTAATTGTTGAAAAGTCCAGCTGATGCCTTTGGATGGTATCGCTTCCAGTTTCTCTCCTTGTTGTCCCATTACCTGTGTTTAGATGAGGACAAAAGTGACATATTGCCTTTAGGAGTGTGGTGTGAGGAGTGTGATCTGGGGAACATGTTCCTGCTCACATTTCTCATTCCCAGAGGAATTAGGAGCACACTCCTGTGCTGTTGGTGCCCATGGAACATGTTTCCTCTCTGGTTGAATCCCACCTTTCCTAGACAAGCAGGGAGGACCCTTACAATGAAAGCTGGTCTATCAGAACCCCGTGGTGCACAGCTGCTGGTTGGAGGTGCCTCTGCAGGGAAAGGAGCTTGCATTTCAGCTGGGTGTGCTCTGAGAGGCAAAGGGCCTCCCAGCCTGGGTCCTTCTCAGAGGCCAAGAGTGATGTGGGAGATAGTCACACTCAGAAATACCAAGAGGCTGTTTTTTAGGTGCTGTTTCTTACTGTCATTTCTCTACCTCTTTTGGACCAGGCAACCTGGATATCTGGGCTATTACTGTGGAGGAGAGAGCGAAACATGACCAGCAGTTCCATAGTCTGAAACCAACATCTGGATTTATCACTGGTAAAGAGAGAGTTTTCACTTCCCATTTCATTTAATTAAATCTTAACTGGTAAGCTTAAATATCTGCAGAGTTGCCTGGAGGGCATATGGGCAGGATAATTAAAAAATGTGAAGAGATATCTCTCACATTATATCCCATTTTTCATATGCCTTGCCAACCTCAACTTTGCTGACATTTTCTGCCGTTTTCTCTTCCCATCCTGCTGGGAGGAGGGAATTCAGTGAGGCCTGAGCTCTTAGTCTCTGTCTGGGGTCAGCCCAACATACTCAGTAGATTAAAGTCTGATTAAATAAAGATCAGTTTAGCTGCAGTCTGGTCTAGAAACTCACTTGTGCGGAGCAGTGAGATCAGCCTGGCTGAGCTCAGGGGAAGATCTAAATGCAAAACTGATTTAAGCAGTGGGAAGCAAAGCTGCAAGTCAAGGAGTTGCACTAATACTACTCAATTTTTATGGACACCACTAATTCCTGTGCTTTCACAGGCAGTAGGAGGGCTCCTCTTTGGTACTTTTGTTTTGTTGCATTTGGTCTTCTTTAGTGCTGTCTAAATCAGCACCACAGAGTCATGGATGGGTTGGGAGGGACCTGAAAACCCATCCAGTGCCACCCCCTGCCATAGGCAGGGACACCTTCCACCAGCCCAGGGTGCTCCAAGCCCCGTCCAACCTGGCCTTGGACACTTCCAGGGATCCAGGGGCAGCCACAGCTTCTCTGGGCACTCTATGCCAGGGCCTGCCCACCCTCATAGCCAGGAATTCCTTCCCAATATCCCATCTAACCCTGCCCTCCTTCAGTTTGAGGCCATTCCCCCTTGTCCTGTCCCTCCAGGCCCTTGTCTAACACCTCCCTCCAATGATGCTCAATTAAAATGAAAGATACACAAGTGTTTTTCTTTCCTGCTGTCTGATCCATCAAGAGGATTTCCAGAGTGTGAGATCAGGATCGGATCCTCAGTGGAGTGTCCTCACAGACAGGCACACCTGAGTCCAACTCCATGGTTTCTGTTCCTGTTCCATGACAGATATGGTACAAAATCCTTCCAGTTTTATTGGCCTCCTTTGATAATGACTCCTGTTTCTAATTTTATTAAAACTTTTCCTTTACAGGCCACAGCATTCCCAAGTGCCTAATCCCTCTGTAATTGTTTCACTATCCTTACTTTTCACTGACAGTTAGAAAATGACTTTGAACTACACCATTACTTTAATAGTGGCCTGTCACTGTATTTAATTTTGCTTCCCACTTTATTTACTGTGTGCCATCTGACTGGCACTGTGCTTCCAACGAATCCAGGATGGAGTTTATATTGATAGACATTCCCTGGTTTTCACAAGGCATGTGATTGCAGCTGAGCCTTTAGCTCACCATAGGGACTGTGAGCCAGGAGTGCCCTGCATGTTGAGCCCCAGGTGCCCCCGTGGGTGCTGCCAGTTGCAGGAGGGGCTTGCTGGAGATATGGGGTGGCTTTACAAGTCCCCAGATATGTTTCCATCTCATACTCTGTTATGTAAGTGTGGCATTAACTATTTATGGTTTTGCTGCTGCTTCTCTTACAGATATTTCTGACTCCTGATTTCCCCTCCCCTCGGCCAGGTATTTATAGATGTCCTATTTGTTTTCCAGGTGATCAAGCCAGGAACTTCTTTTTTCAGTCTGGGTTACCTCAGCCAGTGTTAGCACAGATATGGTGAGTATGGCATGGGGTGGCAGAGGGGCAGCTCCAGCAGGGTGCCCTTACTGGGACAGACTGGGGCAGGGGCCGTGGTGTGGTGGGGAGTGGAGCCAAACCCAGCTGGGTTTCCCAGGGCCTGGGACTGGGGCCAGCCCTGTGTAATGGCATTATCATTGAGGAGCTGGGGGAGGGATGGAGGGCACCCCCAGTCAGTTCATGCACAGCTGAACGGGAGACTTGATCGGCTGCAGGGCAGGAGGCTCTGCAGGGGCATCTGGAATGGCTGGATCCGTGGGATGGGTGGGCTGGGGACAACAAGGACCAGTGTTGGGTCCTGCAGGTGAGCCACAGCAACCCCATGAATGCTCCAGGCTGGAGCAGAGGGGCTGGAAAGCTGGAAAAGGCCCTGGGGATGCTGTGCCAGCAGCTGGACTTGAGCCCAGGTGTGCCCAGGTGGGCAAGAGGCCCCTGGGCTGTGCCAGTCCCACTGTGGGCACAGTCCCAGGGCAGGGACTGTCCCCCTGTGCTGGCACTGCTGAGGGACCTCCAGGGCTGTGTCCAGTTCTGGGATCTCAGGGAAGGGACACGGAGGGGCTGGAGCGTGTGCAGGGAAGGGAAGGGAGCTGGGAAGGGGCTGGAGCAGCAGGAGGGGCTGAGGGAGCTGGGGGGGCTCAGCCTGGAGAAAAGGAGGCTCAGGGGGAACCTTCTGGCTCTGCAGCTCCCTGATGGATCCAGGGCAGGGTTGGGATCTGCTCCCAGGGAACAGGGGCAGGAGGAGAGGGAAAGGCCTTAGGCTGGGCAAGGGCAAGTTGGAGATTAGAAACAATTTTTCCCTGCCAGAGTGGTCAGGCATTGCAAGAAGTGTCCCAGGTCGGTGGTGGAGTCCCACAGGTGTCTGGATGTGGCCCCTGGGGACATGGATTGGGGATGATCCTGGTGGTGCTGGTGGGACTGGATGTTCCTGAAGGTCTCTGCCAGTCTTGGTGATCCTGGGGTTCTGTGATGCCACCAGTCTATTTCCACGTGCTTTCCAAAAGACAAGCCTGCTCTGCAGAGCTTAGGCTGGGTTTTGCAGTGCCCAGCTCAGTCACTGGCAGCAGGAAGCCTTTGCAAATGGCATTTTTCCATTTGGCAATTTCAAACCCTCTTTTCAAATTGCCAAATACTTCCAGCTTTATTAAAATGGGACTAATACAATTGCTAAGGGATTAGTATTAAAAATCTTCTAATGGGAGAGCCCTGATTTGTTACAAAAGTTAAGACTGGCTCAGACCATTTCCACTGGAGTTGTGGTCACAGCTTGAAAGCTTTACATTTTTCCTCCTCCCTGGTGAGTTGAGCAGATGAAAATCTGCATCACTGTGTGTTACGCAACACGAGCATTTCCACAGCCTGCCAGTTTCTCCTGCAGGACTGGAGGTGTTTCTGCCCCACATTCTTTGACCTGATTGCCAGGACCAGGGAGAATGACTTCCCACTGCCAGAGGGCAGGGAGAGATGGGATATTGGGAAGGAATTGCTGGCTGGGAGGGTGGGCAGGCCCTGGCACAGGGTGCCCAGAGAAGCTGTGGCTGCCCCTGGATCCCTGGGAGTGTCCAGGGAGAATTATTTTTTTCCTTTGTAAATCTGCATGCCCAGATTCACATGGTTTTTAAATAAAGAGCTTATTTTCTTTTCTAATTACCTTTATCTTAAAATATCAAAGCTGGTCTCGTTTTCTTGTTTGCTGAAGACTCAGTTAAAGTTCAGATGTCCCTTTGGAACTTCTCTGGCCTCTGAATTAAACAAGGGAAGAAGTTTTATCTTAAACAAGACATCCTTTCTCCCAAAGTCTTCCATAGGCATTGGCTTTAAATAGGTGTTTGCAGAAGTAAACAGTTGTAAATAGTCTGACTGAGGATCTCTTCCTCTCTAACTACTCAGTTTTCCAGGCACTTGAGAGGAAGGGAATCATTCCACTGCCTCTGGAGTTGTCATAGAGACAAGACCTGAGCTTGCACATTTCTGTTAATGAAGCTGAACTAAAACTTATTCAAGCTGCCTTTGTAAATCATAAAGCAGCATTTGGACGTGCCTTTCTGTCTCGTATTTTTTCAATCATCTCTGAATTAAGAGAAGTAAATATTTAAGTCCAACTCTGTAGAGATCCAGGAGGACTTTAGAGGGGGAGTTCTGGAGGAATAATCCCAAAATCTCTGGGAGGTACGAGCTGCATAAAACTGCTCTTCCATCAGTGTCTGCTTCTGGAATAGTCAAGTTTTAGATGGCATTTGGTTGTTAGAGGGCGAGAAGGGGAGCTGTGGGAGTCTCTGAGGAAAGGACGTTGTTACTCTGAGTTGGAGCAGCTTGTAAAGCTCTGGAATTAATTTTCTTATCTGAGAAATCAGAGTCCCAGAATGGTTTGGGTCAGAAGGGACCTCAAAGCTCCTCCAATGCCACCCCTGCCATGGGCAGGGACACCTTCCACCAGCCCAGGTGGCTCCAAGCTCCGTCCAACCTGGCCTGGGACACTTCCAGGGGTGGGGATTCCATGTGGATGTGTCTGTGGTTTGGAAGAGTTTTCCTGTTCTTCATTATTCTACTTCTTTAAATACAGTTGATTGCGATAATCTGATAAAAGCCTGGCCTTTGTTTCCTAAAGGATCACTTGGAGCTGGATGGACACAAGGAATATGTCTGGAATATACTGATAAGTCTGTCATTTCTGCTGTCAATAAAAGCTGTTCGTGGTCTTTAAAAATAGAAGCTCCTTGGTTTTTAGCACTGAGATTTCCTGTGCCCCTTCTACCCCTCGTTTATTTAACATCAAATCAGTCTCTGGGACCTCAGTGGAGCAAATGAGTGGAGTATTATGGTCTGTGTGACTGATCTACCCTTTACCAGCATTAGACTCCCCCAAGCTGGTGATCAATTAAGAAGCCTCTAATTAGGCTTTGAGCTGGGCCTGGGAGATAACTGTGCTTAAGCACCAATAATCTGCCTTTCCTTTAGAGCCCTTATGGGTGGGGGCCTCCAAAAACACCTCCAGCATGTCCTGTCCCTCTGGAGTGGAAGGAGAACTGGAATGATGCCACATGGTCTCCATGCTTTGGGAGTCACTGGTTTTTTCAGGACAGAGGAAAGCCTTTGGGGGAATTTGTGGCACCTGCTTCCTTCCCTCCAGCCTCCCTCAGCCCGTGTCCAAGGGGGCAGAATTGTTGGGAACGCTTGAGCTGGGATTTGCTGCTGATGGCACAGGGCTGAGTTGTACAGCACAACATGGGATTGATTGTGGGATCCAGTGTGGCAGCATAACACTAAATAAACCCAGATTTTGGAACTGCAGGGAGATTTCTCTGCTTGAACACTGGCCTGTTCTCGTGCATAGATGGTTTCTGTGTTAATTAGGAGTGGGTTTGATGGAAAAGCTGCACATGCTCATTTTCTGTGCCTGAGAAATAGTCCAGTTGTCTTTGCGTTCTGCAGGACAGGGGAGAGAAAGGAGCAGGAAAAGGTCTGCAGGGGGAGGATTTGTCAGCACCCGAGCCCTGGGACGGTGCTGAGCCCTTGTCATTAGGTACAAACACAGGGCTGGTCTATAACAACACGATCAATATTTATTTATTCCATTTACTGCCCTGCTCTGGTTCTGGCCAGGCCTGAACCCAAACCAGCTTAAGGGCACCACATCCCTTCAAATGGCAGCGGGAGCAGAGCAGTGCCGTGAGGTGGTGGCAGCCTCTCACTGCACTCCAGGGGGTTTGCTCTGTAAAATCCAAGTGTGACACTGACTTCTGTGACCAGAAATGAAACTTTGTCCTGCTTTTGTGTAAAGATTTTGTCAGGCAGAAGCTGATTTTTGATAGGATGGTGTAAAACTATGTATAAATTCTGAGGTGTGACTGAATCCTTTCCACTGAAGTTTCTGCTGCTAATTTCAGTAATGAAGCTGTTGATGTCAGTGGGTTCACAGAAGGTCAGATGTTGAGTTAAAAGCTACTGGTGATTCTGTGAAGTTCTATGAAAGCAATGAAAGTGGTGCACATCAAAGTTTGGGGTTGCTGGGCAATTGTGTTTTCTGTAGAATGCAGAGACTTGCTGTGTCCCAGCAGGAAATTGTGCGTGGAGACTGGAGGATCTTCCTGCATTGTCATGGCCATGGACAGAACCCACTGGGGCCTCTGCCTGTGCTGATCCACAGGAAGGTTTATGTTTTATAAATCAAAGTATTTGCAGGTGTAGAAGGCACAGAGGTTGAACAGATAAGGTGATGCTGGGAGAGCTGGGGGGGTTCACCTGGAGAAGAGAAGGCTCCAGGGAGACCTTGGAGCCCCTTCCAGTGCCTAAAGGGGCTCCAGGAGAGCTGGAGAGGGGCTTGAGACAAGGGATGGAGGGACAGGACACAGGGAATGGCTTCCCTCTGCCAGAGGGCAGGGATAGGGGGGATATTGGGAAGGAATTGGTGGCTGGGAGGGGGGGCAGGCCCTGGCACAGGGTGGGCAGAGAAGCTGTGGCTGCCCCTGGATCCCTGGAAGTGTCCGAGGCCAGGTTGGACGGGGCTTGGAGCAACCTGGGCTGGTGGAAGGTGTCCCTGCCCGTGGCAGGGGATGGCACTGGATGAGATCCCAGGTTTTCCTGACTATTATTTAGCCCCAGGGCACCAGAACTGGTGGATTAAGAACAGACCTATCTCAGAAAATGCTGCCTTAGGAGAACTGGGCAGGTTTGGAATGTCCCCAGTGCTGTTGGTGCTCCAACCAGGGCTGACCTTTGGAAGCCCCTGCTGGGATCTGTCTCTTCCGAGGTTTTGGATTTTTTTGGAGTCACAGGGTCTTCATATTGTGGTTGCTTTGTCAGTGCATCGCCCTGGCTGTCTCCCTGCGCCAGCTGGAAACAGCTGGCACTTCACTGTGCTGCCTTTTGGGTAACTCCTCACATGCTTGAATGAAAGCTCTCCTTGAGAGGGATTTGATCAGAAATAAAGCTTCAGTTCAGCCAGACTGTCCCTGACACAGAAATAAATGCATGACCTTAAATTCTGGATTATTCCAATACTGAAATCTGTACTTAATTCCTCAAAGAAAGAAATAAGCATAAGGTTTGAAACTGAGTTTACAGCTGATTCTGTTACTAATGTGCCTTTACTCTGGGGTTTTTGGTGTGTAAAGGCAAGAACTGACATTCTTCTTCCTGTTTCGCTCCCCCTGTCCCCCAGTCCTATTCCCTGCTGGGCTTGGTTTTCTTAACTAGCAGGGGCAGGAACAAAAAGCAGACTGTTTAAGTCAGACTCCTTTCCCTGAAAGCCTATTCAAGGTCCAGGCTCAATGTTTCATCTCGAGTGCTATTGTTTAATTGAAAACACATTTGCACACTCGTGGATGGAACGGAGGGAGTGAAGCTCACCAAGTTAAAGGGATTTTATTTCCAGTGTAGCTGAAGCACAGATTTGCAAATGCAGTGATTCACTCTCTGTAGTGCTGGTTGGGAACTGTGCAGTTACACTGGGGTCATTCTGCAGAGTTTTCATACAACTGCTTTAGTTCTTCTCTTGATGCCTCAGTGTAAATCCTCAAGGAGCTGAAAAGCCACTTGAAAAATATTAATCACCCCAGGAAAGAAATCAAGGAGCTCTTAGTTTAAATAGTGTCTTGTTTCATGACCATTTTACCCTGGCATAATTATTTTGGGCGGAAGTTAGAATCCCAGGATCCCTGAGGCTGGCAAAGCCCTGCCAGCCCCCGGAGCCCACCCTGTGCCCGATGCCCACCTTGTCCCCCAGCCCAGAGCACTCACTGCCATGGCCAGTCCTGCCTTGGGCACCTCCAGGGCTGGGCACTCCAACCCTCCCTGGGCAGCCCCTGCCAAGGCCTCACCACCCTTTCCAGGCACAAATTCCTCCCCATGTCCCACCTGCCCCTGCCCTGGCCCAGCCTGAGGCCGTTCCCTCTCCTCCTGTCCCTGTTCCCTGGAGCAGATCCCAACCCTGCCCTGGATCCATCAGGGAGCTGCAGAGCCAGAAGGTCCCCCCTGAGCCTCCTTTTCTCCAGGCTGAGCCCCCTCAGCCCCTCCTGCTGCTCCAGCCCCTTGCCAGTTCCCTCCCTCAGCCTGGAATGTCCATCCCTGTGTGTGGCTGCTCCTGGGCAGGTGCTGCAGTTCCTGATTCCAGAGTCTGCCTGTTTTGCAGGGCTCTAGCTGACATGAACAACGATGGCAGGATGGATCCCCTGGAATTCTCCATAGCTATGAAGCTCATCAAACTGAAGCTCCAGGGTTACCAGCTCCCCTCTGCTCTGCCTCCTGTCATGAAGCAGCCGCCCCTCGCCCTGCCCGGCACCCCAGCCTTTGGTAAGATCCCTTTTCCTCCCTGTTGCCTTGGATTGCAGCAGCCCCGTGGAATGTGGTTGTCTTTTGGCAGTTCCTACAAAAAAATTTTAGGAAAAAAAGTCCCAAAGGACATTAACTTAAATCCAAATGCTGCATGTGCACCCAACAAAAATTGCACCAGGCTTTTAGCACAGGAACATGAGCTGAGTCCTGTTTGGTTCAGGTCTCGCCCTGCTCCCAGCAAAAGGGGGCTCAGGTGGCAGCACTGGTGCATTCCAGAGTGCTGCACTTTAGACTTGAACCGTTGGCATTTTGGGATCTCCAGCTTTGGCAAGATTAGCTCTGTTTTTCTGGAGGTTTTGTAGGCACCTTCTGCTTTTATTTCAAGAATGGGGCTGCTCTGGCATGAGCTGAACAGCTACTGGTTCAGTTCTGGGAGTTAAGTGCTGCCAAAACCACCTTCATTTCAAGGAAGAATAGGGAAAATAGGATGGGGAGAGGTAAATAAGTGAGTGAAGGTGAACCTCATGTTTGACACATGGATGTTCTGCTGTGCCCTTTAGTGAGAGGCTCTTTACCTTTCTGGTTTAGTCATTGCTGTGGCTCAGATTTATTTGAGCCTGAGCATCATGGAATCAGGGAATGGTTTGGGTGGGAAGGGGCCTTAAAGCCCACCCAGTGCCACCCCCTGCTATGAGCAGGGACACGTTCCACCAGCCCACGGTGCTCCAAGCCCCGTCCAACCTGGCCTTGGACACTCCCAGGGATCCAGGGGCAGCCACAGCTTCTCTGGGCACCCTGTGCCAGGGCCTGCCCACCCTCCCAGAGGAAGAATTTCTTCCCTGTGTGTTATCCAATCCAAATGTCCTAAGAAAAGAGAACAGCGCCTGTGACAAACTGCCTGCAGCCGTGGGGTTGGATCTGCTTTGGCTCACACAAGTTTTACACTCACAAACAGAACTGTAAGAAAATAAAGAAATTGGACAGAGCAAGTGCAGGTTTAAGTGGGAAAAGACAGAATAAAGTTGAACCCCCCTGAAAACCATTTCATTCCCTGTACACTTGATCCCAGCTGTTTGCACACCCTCGATCTTCGCACTGGCTTGACTGGCCCTTTTTAACCTCCCTGTTCTCCCTGTAACTGCTCGGCCCTAAACCAGTCCTGACTGTGCTGTCCCCATTAGCTTTGCCGTGTTCCATCCCAACCATAGCTGGGAGCACCTGGAGCTGACAGTGCCGCTCCTCCTTCAGTTCAGGGCAAACAAATCCCTTCTTAGCAGATGCTCAGGGGCGTTCTGGGGCCGTGCTGCACCATCAGTGCACACACTGCTGGGGTTGTTCCCTCTGCCCTGGGACACGTGGGCTCCCGTTGGAGTTGTTCCTCTGCTGCCGACGTGGGGGCTGCGGTTGTTGTCTGCGGTGTCTCCAATCTCTCCTTCTCTCGCCGCAGGTCTCGGGGGCATTGCCAACGTGCCCTCTCTGAGCTCCGTGGCGCCGGTGCCCATGGCGCCCATGCCGGTGGTGGGGATGTCCCCTCCGCTGGTGTCCTCGGTTCCTGCGGCCGTGCCCCCGCTGGCTAACGGGGCCCCTGCTGTCATCCAGCCCCTGCCTGCTTTCGCTCACCCCGGTACGCTGCGCCGCCTCTCTGCTGCTAACCTCTAACCCGCCCCTGCCCCGGCTCCAGCACGGGGAGTGCCCTGCCCCAGGGCTGCCTCTGGCAAGGGCCGTGCTGAGTTTTATCCCAGGTCACTGCTTGGCACACTGGGAGAAGAGGTAAGAGAGGGAATGTGGCCGTGTCCTGCTGCAGGAGTGCGTCCTGGGGAGAGAACACAGCAGCAGTGTGAGGAACTGGGCCTCTCCTGTCTCTGGGTAACTGTTCAGTCCTGCTGTTTAGGAGGACTTGAAAATACTGCCCTGCATGTCGCTTATCACGAGATAATCTGATGTCAATGGGTTTGCATAGAACTGCAAAAGTAAAAAGACAGGAGGGAAGAGCCCTTGTGTTTGCCCCTGTTCTGTTGGACTGTCTTGTCTCTGCACTGTTACAGAGATCCCATCAGACCCAGAGTGCTTGTGTGATGTTAGGAACTAACAGAATGCTGTGGGAATTCTGCAGTTCCAGGTGTTAACACCAGTAAATCCATGTTTTCTCCTCCCCAGCCACGTTGCCAAAGAGTTCCTCCTTCAGCAGATCCGGGCCGGGAGCGCAGCTCAATGCCAAGCTGCAGAAGGCACAGTCCTTCGACGTGCCCAGGTGGGTCGGGGTGCAGGGCTGGGGAAATGGGGACATCGGGGTCCCCACACTGCACAGAGCTGTTTTCTGAAGTAATGTTTCCTGCAGAAATCAATCCCTGCTGAGGGATTCATGCATTTCATGGGATGCTCTGGTTTTACAGGGAATGCTCCGGGAGCAGGGAATCATGGAATTAGTTATTATAACAATAATTAACAGTGTTGACTCTATTTCCAAACTCTTGGAAACCTAATTTTTAGAAAAGCATTTGCTCCTGTAAACACAACGTGCATTGGGCGGTGCCGCAATGGCACCTGGTAGTGTGAAAACAAAACAATCAATTTATTACTGAAAATTAGCAACTCCAGGGTTATTTTTGAGAGCAGAATATTTAGTAGCTCTCGTATTTGAAATGCATTCCATGTAATTGTTTCTTTTACAGCCTTCAAGTTGGGGGTGAAAAATCACCTTTTAGATTTAGGATTTTTTGGTTATTTCAATGCTCAGAGCCCCAAGGGCCATCAGTGACCAGGGATGTCCCCAGGAGTCACTACTGGGACCACTGTGATTCTGTAACTCCAGCAATGACAGACACAGGGGCCGAGGGCACCCTGGGGAGGTCTGCAGATGACCCCAAAGCTGAGCGTGCAGTGACACACCTGAAGGACAGGGCCATCCAGAGGGACCTGGACAGGCTCCACAAGTGGCCTCCGGGAGTCTCAGGAGGTTTAACAAGGCCAGGGGCTGGTGCTGCACCTGGACTGGGGCAACCCTGGGATCAACCCAGGCNCACCCTGGCTTTGGACACTTCCAGGGATCCAGGGGCAGCCACAGCTTCTCTGGGCCTCCCCACCCTGCCAGCCAGGAATTTCTTTCCAATAATGGGGAAAAGAGTCATTTCAGGTGTAAAACTTGATTTCTCTGCAACACTTTACCTCCCTGTGAGGGTGGACAGGCCCTGGCACAGGTTGGGCAGAGAAGCTGTGGCTGCCCCTGGATCCCTGGGAGTGTCCAAGGCCAGGTTGAACAGGGCTTGGAGCCACCTGGGCTGGTGGAAGGTGACCCTGCCATGGCAGGGGTGGCACTGGCTGAGCTTTGACGCCCCTCCCAGTCCAAAACCATGTGAGATCTCTGCCTGTGCCCATGGCCCTGCTGTGTTCCATGCCATCCCTCCCTGTCCTGTTGGTTCCAGCGCTCCCCCGGTGGCAGAGTGGGCAGTGCCTCAGTCCTCACGGCTCAAGTACCGGCAGCTCTTCAACAGCCACGACAAAACCATGAGCGGACACTTGACAGGTACTGTACAACCTGTAAAAGGCCAGTTTTAGTCTCACTGAGGCTGCTGTTCACTTAGTAAGAAACTCATCAATATTTTTCTGTTTGAATTTCCGAGTGCTTAATGATCTTATTTAGAAGTGAATATTAATCATAGCTGGGATCATTTTACCAGCATCTTTCCTTTATTTTCTGCAAATCAAATTGCCACTGGGCAGTTGTTCTGGAAAAGGGTACAGTGTGCTCTGTGAACATTGTGCAGCCATTTCCAAGGTGAGAGCACCTGTATAGTTCCAGGAAGAACCTAGACTGGTTCCCTGGCTTAGCTCTAACAGTTCTGGTGCACCTCTTTGTATTTCAGAGCTGTTGAGTTTTTAATCTCAAATGACTTGGTTGCCCAGAGAACTGTGGCTGCCCCTGGATCCCTGGAAGTGTCCAAGGCCAGGTTGGACAGGGCCTGGAGCAACCTGGGCTGGTGGAAGGTGTCCCTGCCCATGGCAGGGGGTGGCACTGGGTGGGCTTTAATGACCATTCCAGCCCAACCCGGTCTGGGGTTCCATGACTGTTGAGCAGAAGGGAAGGATGATGTATTTTTTACCTGGGGGAGCCCATTCATGCTGGTCACATCTCTACAGTGCTGCTATTTGGTTGGTTATATTTGTTTCCCTTTTAGGTCCTCAAGCAAGAACAATCCTCATGCAGTCCAGTTTACCCCAGGCTCAGCTGGCTACCATATGGTAAAAATAAGTCTATTTATTTCCATCAAAACTCAAACTGTTTGTACACCTCTGGGCTGGGTTCTGTGGGGTTTCCTCCATTTTCGTTCTCTGATAAATTACATGTTGTTCCTTTTCATGTATAACTTCATAAAACTAAACCTGCCCTTCTATGCCTGTAATAATATAACTTCACGGGAGTAACAGCAGGATCTTTGGTGTGATATTTTGGAAGGTGGGGCTCAGTGGTGGGTTTTTAGGCAGAGCAGATGGTCAGCACCCTGTGTCTCCCACAGCCCTGGCCCCGTGTGAGGCAGCCCCGTGAAACATTTACCTCTGCACAGGTTGTACAACAGGAAGCTTAACCCAAACCACACTTCCTTTGGGCTTTCTCTGCCTTTTCCATGAGTTTGGAAGGGCTGATTTCCCAGGAGCTGGAGTTACAGACATTTACAATAATGGCTTTTTAAAGGATTTGTCTCAGCTTCTCTTTTTCCTTTCAGCTTGTTGTTTGCTGAACTTTATTATACTCCTGTTGTCACATGGGAAGTTGTTCCTAGTTAACTTGTCTCCTTTATGAGTCTTTGCTTTGGAGCTCTCCCACCGGAGCTGCACTTGTTCTCTCTGCACAGCTGATGATTTTGTTATATATTGCAAACCACTCTTCCCTTCTCTGTTTCCTAACAAAGGGATAAAAATAAATCAGCCCAATCATCCAGCAGATGATTTTCCAAAAAGCGCCGAGCTTGTTGGCAGCCTTGGTGTAGCTTGTGTGAGCAGGGACAGCCATCAGGGAGCTGCAGGAGTTCTACACAGGACTCATTCCATTTTGGACATCCAGACTGCCGAGTCCATGAGATAAAGAATGGATATTACAACTCGTGTTGTCCCAAATGTGACTCCCCTTCCTGAGCCAGTGGAACCACTGTGGGGGTTGTTTTCTGGGACAAGGTTTGTCCGGCTGTGTCAGGGCTGAACTCCCTGGGTCAGGCTCACAAGGGGAAGCACAGCCCCTCAGCTGTCCTGGGTGTTCCTACCAAAATGTGGGCCCTGCTGGAATAGCTGATGAATGATTTCTTTGCATCCAGGATTTTCGTTCTCCAAACTTGTTCTTGTGCTCCAGCCTGAGGAGTTCAGTGACACAAGCATGGATCAAATGAGGCTGGAATTGTCTTCCACATGTAAATACCAGCAACAAAGTCCTGTGCCTTGGGACATCAAAAGAATTTATCACTCACTTCCCTTTAGTTTTCCAGTACCATGGGAGATTTTCCTGTTTGGTTAGAGTGCAGCAGGCTAGAGAAACAAATCCTGAGTGGGCAGGGACCCCCAAGGATCAGAGTCCAACTCCTGCTCAGGACACCCCACCAATCCCCCCTGTCCCTGTCCCCTTGTCCAAAGGCTCCTGGAGCTGTGGCAGCCTCGGGGCCGTGCCCACTGCCCTGGGGAGCCTGGGCAGTGCCCACCACCCTCTGGGGGCAGAGCCTTTTGCTGAGATGCCCCTGCCCCTGCCCTGGCACAGCTCCAGCCCTTCCTGGCTCCTGTCCCAGACAAAGTTCAGGATGTTAATTTTGTCCAGCACCACCACCTTAACATGAGCAAAAACATTTTGTGCGTTGGTTGGATCCCTGTCTGGAACCATGCAGAGATGTTACTCCATGATTTTTACTCTGTGCAGGGTGCCAGGGTGGTTTTGTGCTTGTCAGGACTAGAACATGAATGGCTTTGATTTCAGTGCCAGGGGGAGCTCTGGAATGGGAGGGGGGAGCCTCCAGGGGAGAGGGAGAGCAAACCAAAAAGTTCTGCCAAACATCTGAGTTGGTTCTGGCCGGGCTGTTGGTGGGCAGGGGATGTTCCTGAGGTGCTCAGGAATACTCCCTTTGTTCACATTCCTGCTGTAGCACATGGGCCAGGCCTCGGTCCAAGCAGCTGAAGGAGAGGCCATGGCTACACGGCTGGTTTCAAGGCAGACATCCATGAAAAATGTGGGAAACAGGGAAGCATTTGGGTTTTGCCTTTCGTTTGTTTTGAAAAAAAAAAAAAAAACAAACAAAATAGCATGGGAAAATAGTGAAAAAATGAATTAATTTGGAACAGAATATGTTACAACGACGCTTTTGAACAGTGGTTTTCCATATTTACTCATTTCCTTACTTTGCCCCTTCCCTTTGAAAGGAATCTTTCCGATATCGACCAGGATGGGAAGCTGACAGCCGAGGAGTTTATTCTGGCTATGCACCTCATTGATGTAGCTATGTCTGGGCAGCCACTGCCCCCTGCACTGCCTCCAGAGTATATCCCACCTTCCTTTAGGTAACACTGGGGAATCTCACTCCTGAATTTGTATTTCCGTGGGAAGGCTGTCCCGGGAGTGTAAAGCACAGGAGACTGAAGAGCAACCCCTGTCCTTTTTGTGCTGTCCTGACACAGTTTGTTGGTGGGTGCTTTATGCTGACACACCTTCCAAAACATGCTCAGTCTGGCTATGGAGATCTAAATTTAAGTTCCAACTTATTCTTCCTTAAAATGGAATATGTTGGAGTTGCAGACATGTGGATTTGCACTGTGCCACATTCAGCCCTCTTGGTACAGCTGGGTCTCTAAGCACTGGGGTCACTCGTCACTTCTCTTTCTCTGTTGCACTTTTTTTGGGGAGAAGTGGGTGGGAAGACAGTCACAGCAATGGAAGTAAATGTTTGCATACCGTGTTCTTCAGGTATCCTCCCAAAGATTCCCATTGTTTTGTGTATTCCATCTGGGATCTTGCTTTTAGCCTGACTGTACTGAGCTCTTCCTCTGTCTCTGCTGCTTTTGCTGTAGTTTCAGTCAGCATTTCCTCAACAACAGATTGGGCACCAGGGGGAGATTCTGGGGACAGTCTTGAACACATTTGGAAGTTTCCCGGAGAACTTGGAGCAGGGTTTTTCTCAGGGCAACAAGGAGAGCTGTTGAGACTCTGGGGAGTGCTGTTGTCCTGAGGGAATGCCAGAGTAAAACCCTCTGAATGAACATTAAGTATCATGAAACATGACACCATTGCATTCAGTTTGGTTTCCTCGTTAATCCTAAGTAATTTGGGCCAGCGTAGGTTGTTCTGAGCACCTGAAATCCCTGTTTTCTTGGCAGAAGAGTCCGCTCTGGCAGTGGGATATCTGCTGTCAGCTCCGTGTCTGTAGACCAAAGGTTACCAGAAGAACCAGCATTAGAGGAGGAACAGCAGCAACTGGAAAAGAAGCTGCCAGGTGAGCAAGCGAGAACAGGGATGTTCAGTGTGCTGTTCCCAGAGGGGTGTTCCCATCAGAGCCTGCCGGGGGGCTGCACAGTCTGAGTGGGGAATGTTGTGTTTGCAGAGCAGTTTGTGCCATGGCAGAGGCATCACCAGGACACTGCTGGGCCCAGCTCCTTCCTGATCCTTTGTGTTTTGGTGGCACTGGATGTGGGAACAGCCTTCAGGCTGCTCAGCTCCTGCACTCCCACCCAGGCAGTGCTTTGCATCCCTGTCCTGGGACTGCAGGGAGAACTCTTGGCTGCCTTCATCCTCTGGCCTGGGTGCTCTGGAAAAGATCCCGGTGTTCCCACAGTGCTTCCTTGCAGTCTGTGTAACACTGGGGGGTTATACAAGTTTCAGCAGTTCTGAGAAAAGAGCAAAAGGAAAAGAGAAGGGGATTGGCAACAGGAAAGGAGGACAAACTTGAAAAGACAAGAATGGAGCTGGGTTGGCAGCTCTTTGGGCAATGTGTCCAACAGTGCCTGCACACCTGGGAGGAGATAGGTGCTGTCCCTTGCCTTGCATCCCAAAAATATCTGTGCTGGGCATGCAGGGGGAGAAATCTGGACTGTGGGTATGGGACAGAGGGTATGAAAAGGAACAGAAGGTGAAGTGGGAAGAGTAATTTGGAGGGGGGACAATCCCTGATCCTGCAGAAGGATGTCAGGGAACCTGTGCTGGAACTGAGGCTGTGTTTGGGATGTCCAGTGGTGGGGATGTGGATCTGCAGGAATGCAGACTCCCTGGGCCCAGCTGCTCCAGGGCTTCTGCCATTTCTTCCCTGGCAGCACGGAGTGATCTCAGGAGAATATCGAGTTTAAATTCATCCTGGCCCTTTGCATAATGGCTCATTGGTGGTGTCATCAGCTGAGTGGTTTGCCTTGCACTGGTGGAAGGGCTGGCCCTGGCACTGCTGCCATTACCCAGTGGGCACAGGAGTTCTAGGTCCTGTGTCCTCCACAGGAGAACAGTTTGCCCAAATTAGCCTCATTTGCTGGAGTTCCAGAGCTGGAAGCCTGAGGAAGGAGGATGGAACTGCAGCCCTTGGTTTTCCAGGACTGTGGGTTTGAGGGGATCAGCAGTGTCAGTGCCAGGGCTGAACCCAGGGTGAGCTGTGGAGCTCTGTTATCCCTGGCATGGAGCTGTGGAGCTCCGTTATCCCTGGCAGGGAGCTGTGGAGCTCCGTTATCCCTG
>VWZG01002130.1:60581-100506 GCA_013396735.1 Grallaria varia
GCTGTGGAGCTCTGTTATCCCTGGGATGAGCTGTGGAGCTCCGTTATCCCTGGGGTGAGCTGTGGAGCTCCATCGTCCCTGGGGTGAGCTGTGGAGCTCTGTTATCCCTGGGGTGAGCTGTGGAGCTCCGTTATCCCTGGGGTGAGCTGTGGGGCTCTGTTGTCCCTGGGGTGAGCTGTGGAGCTCCGTTATCCCTGGGGTGAGCTGTGGAGCTCCATTATCCCCGGGGTGTGCTGTGGAGCTCTGTTATCCCTGCGGGAGGCTGTTCCACCTGGATTCAGCACACGGGGATTGCTGGAGGTCAGTGACAGTTTCATTCCCCTCTCTGCCCCCATCTCCACACACCAGTGACGTTTGAGGACAAGAAGCGGGAGAACTTTGAGCGGGGGAACCTGGAGCTGGAGAAGCGGCGCCAGGCCCTGCTGGAGCAGCAGCGCAAGGAGCAGGAGCGGCTGGCACAGCTGGAGCGGGCGGAGCAGGAGAGGAAGGAGCGCGAGCGGCAGGAGCAGGAGCGCAAGAGGCAGCTGGAGCTGGAGAAACAGCTGGAGAAACAGCGGGAGTTGGAGCGGCAGCGGGAGGAGGAGAGGAGGAAAGAGATAGAGAGAAGAGAGGTAACACCTGGATCGACAGGGGGGTTCCCTGGCACGGGGTTTGGTGAGGGCCACCTGTCGTGGGGGCACTCGGAACTGGGCTGGCGCTGGGAGTGAGGATTGAAAGCATGAGCTTACATTGTGGGGTGGTGGAGCTAAGGGAGAATCGGGATCTCTTCATGGTTCACGTGGAATGAGTGGATGAGACATTTAGATCTAAAACAATGTGCTCCTCACCTCTGACTTCTTTGAAAATGATGATGATGATGATAATTTTATTTGGTGTAAAGAGATGCTTGAATGAATGAATGAATGAATGAATGAATGAATGAATGAATGAATGAATGAATGAATGAATGAATGAATGAATGAAAATGTATGGAATTCATGATTTTCTAGTGATGAGGTAATTTTATAGAATCCCAGAATGGTTTGGGTTGGAAGGGACCTTTAATATCATCCAGTGCTACCCCCTGCCATGGGCAGGGTCACCTTCTACTAGCCCAGGTTGCTCCAAGTCCCATCCAGCCTGGCCTTTAATCTGGGCCAGGCCTTTAATTTGTTAAAGAAAACACATCCTGGGTAATTTCAAAAGCTCTTATTTTCTCCCATTGCCACACAACAATGAGTTCAGCACAGAAGCTCTTATCTGTTCTTTGCAAAGCTGCAGGATGTCCAGTGGTGGTGGTTGGAGAGGAATTTGATCCTTTTCTGGAGAGTTCTTGGCGTCTTAATTTGAAATAAGTTGATAAATCAGAAAACTGGATCTTGGGAAAATGAAAATGGAGGGATTTTTTTCTGTAGTCACCTCTGCTGTGCAGTGAAGGCCCATCTCAGTGGGCATTTAAACCTCTGAGCAATGGGTGTGCATAGGGACACAGAGAAGCCTAGCAATGTGCTAATATAGAAGTCTAGCAGTGTGCTAATATTCATGTTCTAATTGATTAATTATAAGAGCAATGATGAATTCTAATAGCAATTAAATGTGTTTAACAATTATATTTCTTTTAAATGATATGTTACATTGTCTACAATTCCAGAAATGATCTGAATTTCTACCTCTGCTTGATTTCTGTGTTTTCCTGTAAATGCCCCAGGCTGCGAAGCGGGAGCTGGAGCGGCAGCGGCAGCTGGAGTGGGAGCGGAACCGCCGCCAGGAGCTGCTCAACCAGAGGAACAGGGAGCAGGAGGACATCGTGGTGCTCAAGGCCAAGAAGAAAACCTTGGAGTTTGAGCTGGAGGCTCTGGTAAGTGATGGCATCACACACCAAAACTTGGACTTGGAGCTGGAAGCTCTAGGAAGTGAGTGCAGCACACAGCATAACTTGGAAATGGAGCTGGAAGCTCCAGTAAGTGAGGGCACCACCCACCAAACCTTGGAGTTGGAGCTGGAAGGTCTGGTAGGTGATGGCATCACACACCAAACCTTGGAGTTGGAGCTGGAAGGTCTGGTAAGTGAGGGCAGCACACACCAAACCTTGGAGTTTGAGCTGGAGGCTCTGGGAAGTGATGGCATCACCCACCAAACCTTGGAGTTGGAGCTGGAAGGTCTGGTAAGTGAGGGCACCACACATTGAACCTTGGAGTTGGAGCTGGAAGCTTTAGGAAGTGAGGACATCACACAGTGTGGCAGTGGCTGTGTGGGCCGTGACAGTGCCATGGCTGGGTTTAGTTTCTAGAATTTCAATGGTAAATATGAAAGAAAAGTACGTTTTGGGTCCTGACTTGGCCGACAAAACATTTTAGTAAAGATTAAAACAGATCTTTTTCTTTTCCTTTCAAGAATGATAAAAGGAACCAGCTGGAGGGAAAACTTCAGGATATCAGATGTCGGCTGTCGACCCAAAGACAAGAAATTGAAAGTACAAACAAATCTAGAGAACTGAGAATTGCAGAAATCACCCATTTGCAGCAGCAGCTACAGGTGAGAAAATCCTCTCTGGTGTCATCCTGGGCTCTGACCTGCTCAGCTGCCTCCATGTCCTGAGCAAACCTGCCCCAGTTGGGGCCCTGCTCTTCCTTGTCCTGAAAGAATCCCTGGAGAGAGGTGGTCATTCCTGTAAACTGGCGTTCTGCAGGCACGTCTGGGAATTGTTCCTGCACTGGAAGGTGTGTCTGGGTTATCACTTCATCCTCCTCGGATCATGCTGTGTGCAGCAGGGAAGAAATGCTTTGGCTGCAGAAGTTTGGGAGATGAAGAGAAGGGAATTCTGTGGCATGGATTTTGCTGGCAGGGGTTGTAGTTTGTGTGCTGGGAGAAAGATTTCAGTGAAATGGCTTGTTGATGACTGATTTTTAATTGTAAAATAATGAACTTTCAAAGTTGCAGTTCCCAGTGAGACCAGTTGGTCCCTGGCCTAGCCCTTGTATTGTCCTTTCCTGCTGCTCTGAGTTCTCTATTAAATTACAGTGGAAGTGAGGAGGTGCCTGCTGTGGTGAGAGAATATTCTGTGCAGTTTGTAAAGGTTCTCTGGGGCTTGGAGTGTTTGATTTAGGCATTTTTCTCTCCATTAAATATTTCATATTGCTTGAAATGAATTCTTCGTGTCTCATGGGGAGGTCTCTCTATTTCTGCCTCTACAAAAGGAATCTCATAGTTACAATAGGAGGGCTCAGGAGTAAAACCGGATTTAAACCCAAATCCTACTGCTCCATTCCACCTCCACTCTTGCCTTCCCTGGCATTCCTTCTGTTGGGTTTGGGGGCTGAGGTGGTTTTGCAGCAGTAACTGTGGCTCTGTGTTAATATCTTCTCTCACTCTCCACCACTGATATTTCAGTCAGTGTCACATGAGGTGTTTTAATCCCAAAAACTGTGTCACTGCTTAGGAGAAAAGGCCAGATTTTATCTGAGGAGAGCCTAAAAGCTTTCTCCTGAAAAAAAACCCTCATTATTTTTTCCAGTATCCTGTAAATTTTACTGTCTCATCTGTAGAGGACAGACTAAATCAGTGAGTTTAAAGAGAGATTTTAATCCTCTAAACGCTTCAAATAGATTAAAAAGTCAGCACTGTCATTATCTCTGTAAGGTGATGTATCTTCCTTTTGCCATAGTTTAGTTTGATACATCTGACACTTCCTATGGAAAGATGAGTCAGTTCAAAGGAGTAATTATTCTTCAGCCTATTAATTGGTTTCAAGGTGGAGTTTCATTAAACTTGTGATAGAAATTGTTCACCAGTTAGTCCTGGGTGATGGAAGTTTGTGCTGGTTACCTGGATCTGTGCTCTGCTCGAGTGGTGTTTCCAGGGATGTTCAGAAGGATCCTGCCTCCCAAACCCCTGACCTGTGACTTGCTAATTACCTGCAGGGACCATTGACCTCCTTCATGAATCCTTTGGCTCCCAAGGAATTTGTAGAGAACTTTCCCTCATTCAGGGCGCAGGAACTGGGATTTGATTTCACTGCCATGGGGAACATTCCTCAGTTCTTGGACATTTCTTGCTGCGTGAAACTTCAGAGTTAGTAATGCCATTAATGTCTTTCATCTGTTTCTTCAGTACAAGGAAAGGATGTGGAAAACCATGTGGTGGATGTTCTTGGATAGATTCTTAGTCCATGGTTGTCTGGGGTTTCAGGAAACGGAACTTGACCTTCACGATCCTTGGCATTCTCTGTCCTTACACACTCCCCAAACTATTTAGTGTGTGGAGTCATCTGGAGTTTGGGAGGGTTCTGGCCTTCACAAACAAACCAACCAGCTGAGCTTGTGACCACGGTCCACCCTGAAATACTGCCCTGTGTTGCTTTTTGGGCTTGAAGAGTGATCGCTTTTCCTGTCGCTCCTGTGCTGTCTCTGCATCCGTCCTGCTCTGTGGCTGCTGTGCAGGATGCTCAGGGGCACAGGGTGCTGCGGGTGGGCAGTGCCCCTGGAGATGGCATGGGCAGTGCAGCTGCTGCTGAGGGCACAGGTGGCTCCAGCCTGGCTTTGGTCTGAATGTTGCTGCTTTGGGAATTCAGAAAGTCCTTGGCTCTGCTGGGCTGTCTCAGTGTGTTTTCTGGTACAGAAGGAGATTACAGAGTGTGCAGGCATTGTGTAACCACCAGATCTGAGCTGAGCACTGCAGAGCCCAGCCCAGGACTGACAGGAGCAAAGTGGGACAACCCGGAGCCATGGCAGCACAGCCCATCCCATGGTCTTGGGACAGGAATTGAAACTTGTCATGGAACTCATGAAATCAGAATGGCTTGGGGTGCAAGGGACCTCAAAGCCCATCTAGTGCCACCCCTGCCATGGGCAGGGGCACCTTCCACCAGCTCAGGGTGCTCCAAGCCCCGTCCAGCCTGACCTTGGACAATCCCGGGGATCCAGGGGCAGGCACAGCTTCTCTGGGACTCGCTCTGGTAGTGAGAGCTCAGGTGACATTTACTCTGAGGGTGGTGTGATGTCATCTGCAATCCCTCCTGACAGATGGAAGCTGTCAGCTGGCTGATGCCTCAGCAGCCTGCAATTCCACACAGCTCTCCAAGGAACTGCTCGGTGTGCCGGAAAGGTGGGCAGGCCACACTCAGGTGCAGTGATAAAATAGGCTGTTTCACCTCCTGCTGCTCTGATGTGTTCTGACAGCTTGAAGCTGGAGGTCAGGGCATCTGAAAGGTGTGTGAAGTAGCACTTCATCCTGCAGAAAGAGCCAGCTTTCCATATGGAATACACATATCAATGTACAGAGGTGTACATGGTGCACCAAAGGAGTAGTTCCTCATCTGCAGGGGCCCCTGTAACACAGGAGTTCCCACCTTACGGGGCGTATTCAGTGGGATGAAGATCAGGATCCTCTTCCCCAGCACCAAGGGAAGGGATCAAGGACTCGGGAATTCTTATCCCGTAAAGCTCGTGTTTCATGGTGGCTTTTGGCGGAATGCATTCCTCCAGAAGGAAAGTCTTTGTTTTCTCTTCTTCAGATAAACTGTAAATATTTGTCTTTCTATTCGTGATCAAGGTTAATATTCATTAACAATATTATTAACATACTCATTAACAAACAGTATTGAAGCCAGGTGGGGTCAGGCACTGTTCTCATGAACGAGGAACAGGAGGAGAGGGAACAGCCTCAGGCTGGGCCAGGGCAGGGGCAGGTGGGACATGGGGAGGAATTTGTGGCTGGAAAGGGTGGGGAGGCCTTGGCAGGGGCTGCCCAGGGAGGTTTGGAGTGCCCAGCCCTGGAGGTGCCCAAGGCAGGACTGGCCGTGGCACTGAGTGCTCTGGGCTGGGGGACAAGGTGGGCATGGGGCACAGGGTGGGCTCCGGGGGCTGGCAGGGCTTTGCCAGCCTCAGGGATCCTGGCATTCTGTGAATTAATTTATTAAAATGAGAATAAAACATTTAGCAAGTGATTGTTTGAACATTTCCTGAAGTCTGTTCTTGTCTTTTCACCTTCCATTTTGGGTAATTCCCAGCCAAGTTCCACCTTCAAAGAGAACCCGTTTAATTTGATACACTCAGTCCCTTGCATTGGCAGGGAACCATGTCCAAGTGGGAATCTCCCACAGACAGTGCTTGGGCAGGAGCAGTAATCCCTCAGGAGGGAGGGAATGCCAGTGAGGCATGTTGTGGCCAAAGGAGCCCTCGCTCACCAGGACCTGTTTCTGTGCTGTTTCCCCCATGCTGGCTCAGGAGTCTCAGCAGATGCTGGGGAGGCTGATCCCAGAGAAGCAGCTGCTCAACGACCAGCTCAAGCAGGTCCAGCAGAACAGTTTGCACAGTGAGTACATTTTTGGGCACGGCTCTGTTGGGGCAGGACACGCTCCCCATTCCAGTGGCTCTGGAATTGCCAATTTCTGTGTGTGGAATTGCTGCAAGATCCACACTGGACAGGGTCGCTTTCTGTGACTCAGAAGGCTCCCTATAAAGAAATAATTCTTTGGCAATGTGTTTCCAACCAGGAGATTCTCTTCTCACTCTCAAGAGGGCCCTGGAAGCCAAGGAGCTGGCGCGGCAGCAGCTCCGGGACCAGCTGGATGAGGTGGAGAAGGAAACCAGGTCGAAGCTGCAGGAGATCGACATCTTCAACAACCAGCTGAAGGTAACCTGGGGCTGCCCAGCCTCGTGCTGGCTGTTCACCACCCTTATTCCAGCCTGGATGGGGGAAAAGTGCTGACCCCAAGGGGTGATAGAGGTGGTCAGGTTTGGGAACATTCTCAGATCCATCTTCTCAGGGTTTTATTTGGCTTTTCTCTTTATTTTTAAGAAAATGCCACTCGGCTTTCAAGCTCAGAGTTTGAATCAGCTCAATGTGCAGAATCCCTCCAGGACTACATTTGAGCTCTGATTCTCTTTGCAAGTCTGAAATTGCCAGTTTCTGGGCTTTGGCACCCAATGAGTGCAAGACTCCAGTCGGTCAAACCTGCTGGAATCAGGAGTTCAGACTAAAGTCTTGAATAAAAAGAGACTTGATTTCCTGCTGCCACCAGGGTTTTACCTGCTCTTCGTCCTCTCTTGCTGTTCCTGAGTGTAGTTCTCTGTGGTTTGTAGTTTCCTGCTTTATTGCTCAGTCTGTTGTCAAAATTTGTAATTTTTGTGTATTTCTGCACAAGAAATGTCAGTGTTCTTCAGAGAGAAGGTATAAATCAGTCATTAGGTACAAACCTTTAATGGGTATTCCAAAGTTAAAATACTTCATTTGCCAATTCCACTGGTGGGTTCTCCTGAAAGCTGACCAAAAAAATACCCAATTTCCTGCAAGAAATTGTGCTCCAAGTGTTCTGCTTCCATCAGTTTTATTGATGCTGCCATCAGGAATTAATAAGCCACATTATCATGTTTTTTCTGTCATTATCATATTTGCATAATCCGAGCTGGAAACCTTCAGTAAGGACTGGTGGATCCAATTTAGGTGGGATATTGGGAAGGAATTGCTGGCTGTGAGGGTGGGCAGGCCCTGGCACAGGATGGGCAGAGAAGCTGTGGCTGCCCCTGGATCCCTGGGAGTGTCCAAGGCCAGGTTAAATTCATTTTTCTTGAATTGGGTCATTTTATTGATTGAGGGTCATTCATGAAATGGGTCTGAGCTGGGACTGAGGATCAACTTCACTGTTTAAACTTTCATCCCTCTGTCGAGTGGGTTTGAATCACTTGGTATTTAATTTATTTTGGACTATACATCAACTTCACTTTTTTTTTTTTTTTAAAAACTTTCATCCCTGTATCAGGTGGGTTTGAATCACTTGATGTTGAATTGGATTCTTTTTCTCGTATGCATTTTTCTACTTTCTGGTCAGTGCATGAGGACTTTCACATGAAATCTTCTGTGCCTGGTTTGTAGATGGGGAATTTCTGAAAAAAACGGTCCAAGTACTTTCAGGATTCACTGTTTTATTTCCTGCCTGTCCTATGTTTTCATTAAAACATACTAGTTTTTTAAATTGAACTGTTTTCAGTGAAGCCCCTCAGTTGTCCCAGGTGAGGTTATCCTTTTGTTCCTTGGAATGCTGAGGAGTTCAAATGCAAAATTCCAGGTTGTGCAAAGGTTTTCCAGATAAAACTTGTATTTATGTTAATGCAGAAAACAAATCTTGAGGGAAATATGGTTTTATTGTTATGTAGATTCCAAATTTTTCAGGCGATGTCCTTCCAGCTAATTAAAGCAAAACTGACTGTTACATGAATGAATACTCTCTGCACCACAATTCATCCCAAAGACATTTCTGAAGGGATTCAGTCTCCTGAGGATAAACCAGTCCTGAGGGTTCTTCAGCAAATCACTGATCACTGGGAAATAAAACTGATGAACTGTATTGCTGTTGTGAAAGTTCAGAAGGCAGGTTTTTATATGCAATATAGTAAATGAATTCAAGAACCCAGCAAAGAGCTTAAAATGAAACAGAAGTGACTCTTCAGGTTGAGCTCTGCCCATTTTTTAGAGTCCCATTAAGGGCTTTCCTGTTTCCTAACCTTTTAATGTCTCAGTTAGATGGATAAATGCGGAAACAGAGAGTGGTTTATGGACCTTGGAAAGGTACATGAAATATCTGCCAGGGCACAAAAGTTTGGGCAGAGATCCCCAGAATTTTCCAAGTGTTGTTCCTTCCCGAGGGAATGTCTGGGGCCAGTGGTTCTGATTCACAATGTGGGCTTACACATATTTCCCTTCTTTTTCTGCAGGAGCTGAGAGAAATCCACAACAAACAGCAGCTCCAGAAGCAGAAGAGCTTGGAGGCTGAGAGGTTGAAACAGAAGGAACAAGAAAGAAAGACAGTAGAGCTGGAAAAGCAAAAAGAAGCTCAGAGGTAACAAAGGGCTTTAATTTGGGCCCTTAATTTAGACCTTGACATGTCTCAGAAAATATTCCTGTCAGCTCAGACCTTCAGGGACCAAGATGGGACTTGTGCCCTCTATTACCAACCTAATGTTTGGGAAGTGGATTGGCTGGACACGAGGAGGAATTTGTGCCTGGAAAGGGTGGGGAGGCCTTGGCAGGGGCTGCCCAGGGAGGTTTGGAGTGCCCAGCCCTGGAGGTGCCCAAGGCAGGACTGGCCGTGGCACTGAGTGCTCTGGGCTGGGGGACAAGGTGGGCATCGGGCACAGGGTGGGCTCTGGGGGCTGGCAGGGCTTTGCCAGCCTCAGGGATCCTGGCATTCTGTGAATTAATTTTTTCCCTGTGATGAGCAGCTTCTTCTCATGCCTTTGTCCCTAATTTTGCAAGTGTGAAGAAAGTCCAGAGGTGGAAAAGGTCATGGAACAAAACAAAGCATTCTGGGCATTTTTAAATCTTCAGAGTTACCTTTACTGGGGCAAATTGTTTCCAGCAGGGCGTATTTATTCTTCTGCTGTTTGGTCTTCTTCTAGAGGAAGGACTTGTTAGCCCTGGCAGGTGAGGGTGTGGAATAGCCTGGGCAGTTCTGTGTGTGCAGCAAGTGTTTCCTCCTTGTGTCCCCAGCAGGGTAAGGAGTGTCACACAAGGAGTGTCACACCTCCTGATTCCTGCTTTTCCTTTCTGAGTCGGCTGGTTTGAGTCTTACTTAGGAATGTTTGTGGCCTGGGGTTGGAATGAGATGATGTTTCAGGTCCCTTCCAACCCAAACTGGTCCAGGATTCTGTGATCCCACAGATCATTATGTAAGGAGGTGCTGGGGGGTGGTTCATAACTCATCAAAATCAAACCAGCAGCTCTTATCGGGCGTGGAAAAGCCCTCCAGGGGACACTTTGTACTGTGGATCACCCAAAGGGACAACTGACTGATGGTCTTTGGTTTGAGTGGCTTAAAAACCCCCCTGATTGTCTGACAGGCGACTCCAGGAGCGGGACAAGCAGCGGCTGGATCGGGGCCAGCCGGAGGAGGAACCGCCATGGCCAAGGAAAGGGCCGGAGGAGGAAAAGCAGAAACGGGAAGACATACCTAAGAAGAAGGAAAGCGAGGACAAGGGGAAGCAGGAAATGCAAGAGAAGCTCAGTAAACTCTTCCAGCCCCACCAGGAGCCAGCCAAGCCAGTCCAGGCTCCGTGGTCCAATGCAGGTAGAGCAAACACCGGGAATGCTGGTTGAAGTGCCTCTGGAACAGCTCCTGTCTCTTCTGGCTTCCCATTTAATACAGGAGAAGGTTGTGTTTGAAGGTTGCGTTGCTAGTCTTAGTAAAGTACTGGATGGATTGAGCTCCAGACTCAAAAAATTGTCCTTTTAGTCACCACCATTGTCCCTAGAAGTCTGGGATTTAGCAGAGTGTAAAGCACAGTTGGGAGATTCCCAGTGCCAAGTGAAGGGGGAGTCCCAGCTGGAAGGGGCTGGAAGCTCCTGGTGCAAACTGTCCAAAATGATTCCTGTGTTCTCTTATTTTAATGTGCAGTCTGTGCCTTGGGGTTTGTTAGAGCAGTGCCAGTGTGGCGTGGAGGTCCCTTTTCCCTCTCCCACCTTCCCAGGAATGGTGTTCACTATCACCTTATTTTTCAAGTATTTTAAAACAAGGGGGTTTGATTATTTTTATTTTTTCTTTGTGTTTTTTTTCCTTTGCTCAGAAAAAGCTCCTCTAACCATTTCTGCTCAGGAGGATGTAAAAATAGTGTATTATAGAGCTCTGTATCCTTTTGAATCCAGAAGCCATGACGAGATCACCATCCAGCCTGGAGACATCGTCATGGTAAGGAGGGATTGGGACACTCCTGGAAAAAAACACTTTTACACATGTGTAATTTAAATTAAATAAAGAAAGGAAACTTAAAAGCCCAACCATTTGGTGGCAGGGGCATTGATACACAATAATCTCCTCTTTTTTCCCAGTCTGTGGTGTCAGACTCTAAAGCAATATTTGCTTCTGTCGCTCTAAAACCAGAGTTCTGTTGTTACAGACTGCAGGAATTAAAGGGGGACATGAATATTAGTAAATCATTAGGATGACCTGAATGTGGAAAATGAAAATTTCTGGGGAGCTCCTAAATGACACCTTGTTCCCTGGGGGAAAACACGTTCCCAGTAGTGTTCCAGCCAACAAAATTCTGCATTTTGGCTCCATTTATGAGTGGATTTTGGAAGAACGCTCTTTGTAGACTCTGCTGAGCTGTAATGGTGGATAATTGTTGGAAACATATTTTGTGGGGGCTGGACCCTGCTGGGCTGGGCTGGGTGGGGTTGTGTTGGTGTCTGGGACACAGGAATGTGCTTTGGGCAAAGGGAGCCCTGGCTGTGTCACTGCCTGGCACCGGATAAAGATGCCCCAGGTTGGCACTGCCCGAGAAGTTGGGAAGGGGCAGAGGCCACAGGGACACTGCTGGGGAAGCTCCACTGCCTTGTGTTCCCAGGAAACACCTGGGCTCCCAGGTTATTGTCTGTGAGGAAGGGTGGGCAGTACCAGGCAGGCTTCAGGGAAAACAACATTCTTCCCCAAAATACCTGATTTTAAGGAGCACTTCATGCATTTCTAAATAGAGATCTGCAGGGAAAATAACCTTTTTCCCAAAGATATGTCCTTTTAAGGAGCACTTCATGCATTTTACAGAGAGACTTGCAGAGAAAATAACATTTTCCCCTAAAATATCCGATTTTATCTCTCTCTCTCCCTGTATTTAGCTCAGTTTGGTGGTGCTTCCACTGGTTTCAGGGGGATTTGTCTCCTGCCCTGCACTCCGTGCTCACCTGGGCAGAAACCAGGGAATGTGGCCTGTGCTGTCCCTGTGCCTCGCCTGGGATCGCTGCTTCCCTCTGGAGTTAGCAGGGAATGGGGAGGTGCTGCCTGGCTCTGGGATTGCTCCTCTGCCAAGAGCACCAAGTTTGGTCCCGTGTAGCTCCTGAATTCCTCCACTGACAAACTCCTGCACTTTATCAAAAGGGATTGAGAAACCTCAGCCCAAAAACCAGGATTCCTTGGAATAGCCGGGTCTGACATGGGCAAATCGAGCACTTCACCTTTTGAATCTGAATTTAGACCCATTTTAAACCCAAATTTTGTCCCCTTTTCAACGAATTCCATGTCCTGATTTCCATCTGGACAGGAGGTACCACCCAGACTGGGGCTGAGCAAAGAGCTGCACCCAGATCCATGGGCTGGGACCAGGTTGGAATTCCACCCAGACTGGGGCTGAGCAAAGAGCTGCACCCAGATCCATGGGCTGGGACCAGGCTGGAATCCTGGCTGGCAGCTGGACTGCAGAATTCCTTCTGTCAGAAGGACCTGTGGCTTTAATGGATGTAGAGTTTGTAAATCCCCTTTACAACAGTGTAATGCACTTTGACAGTGGGCAGAAATGAGGGAGAAGGATGAGGGTTTATTGGGAAGGAAGAGGATCTTCCAGTCTGAGGAGGGCTCTGCTCTGCTGTCTTCCCTTGGATGTGTTGCTGACCTGTGGCACTGATGGATCTGGGGTCGTGGATTAGGGAGGCAGTGGACTCTGGGCTCTGTTTCTTAATTCTCCCATGTTTAGTTCCAGGATTTTGTATTTTTTCTTGGATTTGGGCTTTTTCTGCCTCTTATCCTTCAATCTAATTAAAATTTCTTTCAGTGTAAGCCTGGACTGATTTTAATCCTGACTGTAATTCTGCCAAGCTTCTATGTGGGGACAGATGTTCTTTCCTGGAAAATTTAAAACAAATTCCTAGTGACAATTTCTCACCATTTTGTTCGTTGTTGCTTGTTGGAGTTGGGGTGAATCTCCTCTGTCTGAGACATGGAAGGAGTTCTCAGCTGTGGCTCTGAAGTGCAGTTCAGTAAATGACAAGTAATTCACTGTTCAGGTGTTCATTTAAACACTAGTTGTATTTTGGAAATAAATAGTCTGGGATTGTTTGTTGTAGAGACTTGGGGATGGTGGATGTAAAAATATAAGAAAATTTGAACAAATTAATTTTGAAAAGGTTCAAATAAATTTATTTTGAATTCCAGTACTGTGCTGCAAAGCCAGATGTGACACGTGTTTTATATGAATAAGTAGGAAACCAGTTTTGTTCTGAATTATGAACTTTAAATTACCCTTCCAAGTGCCTTTCCTGAGTGCACACAGAGAACTGAATGGGGTGAACCTGGCTGTCCTCACAGGCTGTAACTTAAAACCCACTCAGGAGAGACATTCAGTTAGTTGGGTTTGAAACCTTTTGGTTGGGTTTTTTCCCTTATTTCTGAAAGCTCCCGTGTTTCTGGCTGGCTGTGATTCATGTCAGAGAACAGGAAAGTGACCTTTCAGGGCTTGTGGTTCCTCCCTGTCCCTGAGTGAGTCCCATGGGGAGACTTCTTGGTGTTGGGGTGATTTATCCTGGCCCGTCCCACCAGGGTGACTGTTCTTGGTGTTCAGGTGGTTCAGCCTGGCCCGTCCCACCAGGGTGACTGTTCTTGGTGGTTCAGGTGGTTCAGCCTGGCCTGTCCCACCAGGGTGACTGTTCGTGGTGTTCAGGTGGTTGAGCCTGGCCTGTCCCACCAGGGTGACTGTTCTTGGTGGTTCAGGTGGTTCAGCCTGGCCCGGGGTGCTGCACTGGATGGGCTTTAGTGCCCCTTCCGGACCAGACTAGTCTGGGATTCTATGATTTTGGCTTTGGGGGAAAAAAGGAACCCTTAAGAAAAAAAGCATTGCAAAGCTGCATTGCATTGCAAAAAGTGGGTTCCTGTGGGGGAGGAGGTGGGTTGTTTGAAGTAAAAATTCCCGGTGCATAGGATGTTTCTTGACGGTGTGACCTGCTGTGCCCACAGGTGGATGAAAGCCAGACTGGTGAGCCGGGCTGGCTTGGTGGAGAACTGAAGGGCAAGACCGGCTGGTTCCCTGCCAACTATGCTGAGAAGATCCCCGAGGGTGACGTGCCGGGCACGGCCAAGGCGGGCACGGAGGCGGCGGCGCCCAAGGTGGCCCTGCAGGACAGCAGCTCCCCCCTGGCAGCGCCCGCGCCCCCCGAGCCCTCGGCCACCAACAACAACTGGGCAGACTTCAGCTCCACGTAGGTCTGGGGTGGGAGCAGCACGTGGGCTGCCACGCTGAACACCTTCCGGGGAGGCATCTGAAATGACAGCCCTGTGGGGTGTCAGGGGGCTCCCATCAGACCTGCTGGGCAGTGCCCAGGGCACAGCACACTCAGGAGGCATCCCCAGGGGAGGGTGTGGCATGGTGCAAACGCCAAGGTGTTCTCCTCCCTTGCAATCATGGAATGGGTTGGGTTGGAGGGGACCTTAATGCCCATCCAGTGCCACCCCCTGCCATGGGCAGGGACACCTTCCACCAGCCCAGGTTGCTCCAAGCCCCGTCCAAACTGGTCTGGGACACTCCCAGGGATCCAGGGGCAGCCACAGCTTCTCTGGGCACCCTGTGCCAGGGCCTGCCCACCTTCACAGCCAGGAGTTCCTTCCCAAAATCCCACCTAAATTTCTCCTCTCTCAGTTTGAAGACATTACCCCTGTCCTTTCCCTCCAGATCCTGAGGAACAGTCTCTTTCTCCTAAATTAGTTGCCACGAGTCCTTATTGAAGGTTTCCAGCTTGGATTATGCAAAATATGATAATGACAGAAATAGCATGAAAACATGATCACAAACTCAAGAAGACTGTTGGAAATAGAACACATGCCCTTCCATGAACTCAGTGCTCTGGGCAGTCTTACCAACTATAATTGCCTTATTTCCTGACCTTGTATCCCTATTATAAATTAAAATATAAATATGAGGCTCTGGCACAGGGTGCCCAGAGAAGCTGTGGCTGCCCCTGGATCCCTGGAAGTGTCCAAGGCCAGGTTGGACGGGGCTTGGAGCAACCTGGGCTGGTGGAAGATGTCCCTGCCCATGGGGTGGCACTGGATGGGCTTTAAGGTCCCTCCCACCCAAACCAGTCTGGGTTTCTGTGTCTAAGGGAAAGGGGTGTAAGAGGTCAGTGCCAGGCTGGTGGGAAGATTTCAAACCAGTTTTGGAAAGAATGATGAGTTATTCTCCTTTCTCTGCCCACGGTGTGTGGCACAGCCTGCACTGGTGCCCTGCTGCTGTGTGGGGAACAGCTGAGGAAGGGCAGTAAAACCCTGCCCTGAAGTGGCTGCAGGGACACGGGGGTCATTGTGGAGGTTGCCTTTGGGGATCCTTCCTGGGTAGCCGGTGGGTGGTTGCAGTGCTGCCCCTGCAGCCCCGGTGCTCCAAATTCATCAATTCAAAGAAATCCATGTAGAAATCTTTGCCCTGCAGGAGTGCCCTCCTTCAGCTGAGAACAGCAGGAGTGACATCACCCTTTGTTTTTCCAGCTGGCCAAGCAACCCCAGCGAGAAGGCAGAGAGCGACAACTGGGAGGCGTGGGCGGCGCAGCCGTCGCTGACGGTGCCCAGCGCGGGGCAGCTGCGGCAGCGCTCGGCCTTCACCCCCGCCACCGCCACCGGCTCCTCGCCCTCCCCCGTGCTGGGACAGGTGAGCCCCCGCCACACCGGGCTCATGGCAGGGCTCGGGGAGCACGGGGGGCACCCTGAGCGGGCACTGCGGCTGTCCCCTGAGGTGGGTGAGCTCTTCAGCCTGGAGGGACAACACGGAGTGTCCCCCCTGCACAGGGGATGGACGTGGAGCTGCTGGAGAGTCCAGAGGAGGCACCAGGATGGGCAGAGGATGGAGCAGCTCTGCTGGGAGGAAAGGCTGGGAGAGCTGGGATTGTCCAGCCTGGAGAAGAGAATCTTTGGGGGGACCTCATGGTGGCCTTGCAGTGCCTGAAGGAGCCACAAGAAAGATGGAGAGAGACTATTTGCAAGGGATGGGGGGACAGGACAACGGGGAATGGCTTCAAACTGCCAGAGGGCAGGGATAGGTGGGATATTGGGAAGGAATTGGTGGCTGGGAGGGTGGGCAGGCCCTGGCACAGTTTGGGCAGAGAAGCTGTGGCTGTCCCCGGATCCCTGGAAGTGTCCAAGGCCAGGCTGGACGGGGCTTGGAGCACCCTGGGCTGGTGGGAGGTGTCCCTGCCCATGGCAGGGGGTGGCACTGGGTGGGCTTTAAGGTCCTTCCAACCCAAACCACTCCTTGATTCTGTGATGCATGGACAAGATGTGGGGCAGGATTTAACACAAAGCAGTTTCTGTTCTGCAGATCTGGGCTGGCCTTTTTACTTCTGGCTGGTCCAGTTTTGGGTCTCTCTTTGGGGCTTTCTTGTCTCCCATGACAACAACACTCACTCCCAAGTGCATTCTGTGGTGAAGTGGAATAGCAATGGCAAAGCTTGAGAGCCAGTGACTTCTGTCCATCTGTTCAGGCATTTCCTTTTCCTCTGTGGAACAGTAAACTGTGTTCTGGGAAGTGCTAAATATTTCATTATTTTAGAGCAAAACAACCCTGGAATGTAGAATGAATGATGTCAGCAAAGCATCATATTCCATAAAGTTTACTTATGTTTGCCAAAGCAGCTTCCTGAAGGTTTATAGCATTTATTTTTTAATTGTAAAACTTTGTAACTTAATATTGATTGTGTTAACAGCCAGAACTGTAGGAGGACTGTAAACATTCCCGGGGTTACTTTGGAAGTTTGACTGGTGTGGCTTTAGCTGAGAGGGGCCATGTTTCATTGCTCTGGAAATAACCTGAGAACACAATTCCTTGGGCAGCTTTCCTGCTGGAAGGGGGACCACCACTCACTGCTGCCTCTTTTTTCAAGGGCGAAAAAGTGGAGGGGCTTCAAGCACAGGCTCTGTATCCTTGGAGAGCGAAAAAGGACAACCACCTGAATTTCAACAAGAACGATGTGATCACAGTGCTGGAGCAACAGGACATGTGGTGGTTTGGGGAGGTCCAGGGCCAGAAGGGCTGGTTCCCCAAATCCTACGTCAAGCTCATTTCAGGCCCCATTAGGAAGTCAACGAGGTACTTTGTTTGCTTTTCCTGGGCTTCACTTCTGGGCTGGAATAGATCAATAAAGACACAGAGTTGCACAGTTGGATTTTAAAGCTGAGAATCTGCTCTGTGAAAGTGCCTTTTTTATCTGACTCTCCAGAAGAGTTTTAACTTCCAACCTTGAAAATTCATGTGAGCAATAAGAAAACTGCCCCTAGTTCTCTTTAGGTCTTCCCTCACCAACAAAAGATTAATGGACCTTCTTAATTTTATGTGACTTGCAAATAAAAACTGAGTATATTGTGTTTCATGAACATTACCTGTGCAAGTCACAGCTTATCTTTCCCCCAAATTAAAAGATACTCCTCCAATCTAAATCAATTCTCATTACTCTTGGAGGATGAAACATTTAAATTCGGTGTAATGTGTGGGTAACATTAGTAACACCAATGAGAATGATTTTAGATCATTTTTTTGCTGAGGAAGAAGAGGACGTGCAGAGAATTCTATATTTAAGGCAGTTGTCTAAATGTAGCAATGACTTAAAATCTTCATTTTGCACATTTACTGCTCTTTTAAAGCACAGGCAATGGCTTGTGGGTGCGTGTGCATTTCTGAGTTTGAATTGTAATAGTGATTTGTCTGAAGAGGCTGAATTCCTTCAATAACCATTTTTCTCTCCTAAAGCATGGATTCAGGTTCCTCAGAGAGCCCTGCCAGTCTGAAAAGAGTAGCATCCCCAGCAGCCAAGGCCACGATGTCAGGGGAAGGTAAGACCTCAGCCCCCAGTCTGTGGTACAGCAGGAATGCAAACCCATGTGCCTCTGGAATGAGGGAAAACTACTGCAGCAGGGATTTGTGAGTGCTGTGCATGGAGGAGAAATAGTTCCATGTATCACAGGATATGAAAATACCTTCTGTAGTTTGTACTTTTGCCAGTAGTTTGATTTTTTTAGCAGGGTTTTGAGTACAGTTTTTGGTCTGGAATTGGGGTCTGCCAAATCAGCACAGCTGTCCATGTACTCCATGATGTCAGAATTGGTAATAATGTCTCAGTTTCCCTCAAGGCTCATTCCCAATGTTTCATTCAAGCTCTGAATGAAAGCCGTGCCAGTGAGTTACAGAATATTGGGATCCTTCTGGTCAGGGCTCCTCTCATTTTTAAAGATGAGCCTGGGGCACAGACAGGGAATTATCCCATCATTTCCAGGCCTCTGGAGGGATTTAAAAAGGAATTCCTGGCTGGAGGGAACAGCAAAGTTCCACCTACAAGGAAGGGGAGCTAATCAGTTATTTCAAAATACCCCTGCTCTGGCTCACTGTGTTTCACAGAGTGGGTTGGGCTGGAAGGGACCTTCGAGATCATCTTCATCTGGTTGTCCTCATGTTCCAGGAAAAGTGATGGTAAACATGCTGAGTCTTGCTATATATATCTATATATTTATATATACACACATGTATCTATATATCTCTATATAGATATCTCAGCTTATATGTTTGTATTGAAAAGGAACTCAGCTTTTGGGAAAACATTTCCAAAGAGCTGTATTTTTAAGAAATAATAAAGCTTTTTAAGTAACAAGCTTTTTAAACAATACAGCGTTTTAAAGCCACAGTGAAGATGGATTGAGCATCTTCCACTGGGAGGATTTTGGAAAGGCTCCTGTGTAGATGGTGGTATTTGATGTGTGGCCACAAACAGACATGGGAGCTCTTCAGCTGCAGCTTTCGTTAGGAGCAGGAATTGTGCTTGGAATTCTTGCTCAGCTGCCCCCAGATGAGGTTTGGGGGCAGATCTAGTGGTCGAGCACAAGGAACCATTTCCAGCTGCCTCGGAACACGTGAACGTTTCTGTTCCATGGGCATGGGAGCCTTTTGGGAATCCCGGGAGCTGCTCTTGGGCCCAGAATGAGGGAAAATCAGCCTCAGGAACCTGCTTTGTGCCCAGGGAAAGTGTGGGAATGCTCAGGCCAACAAGGATATAGCAAGTTCTGTAGGAAGTGGCACTGAATGGTCTGAGACTTGGCTTTGCAATAGTTTTTCATGCAGTTGGGGTTGAAGGGTGTCGCTACCAGCCCAGGGCAGGGGGTTTGCACCTCCCCATGGAGGGCTGGCTGTGTTGGAGCAGAGCAGGACAGGCTCAGGCTCAGGCTCAGGCTCAGCCTCGCCCTCCCCACTGCTGTGGGTGCCAGGGCAGGGCAGGGCAGAGCTCTGGATCCCAGGATGGACACAGCTCTGGAGCCAGAGAGGGCACAGCTCTAGGGCACAGAGAGGGCACAGCTCTGGAGCCAGAGAGGGCACAGCTCTAGGGCACAGAGAGGGCACAGCTCTGGAGCCAGAGAGGGCACAGCTCTAGGGCACAGAGAGGGCACAGCTCTGGAGCCAGAGAGGGCACAGCTCTAGGGCACAGAGAGGGCACAGCTCTGGAGCCAGAGAGGGCACAGCTCTAGGGCACAGAGAGGGCACAGCTCTGGAGCCAGAGAGGGCACAGCTCTAGGGCACAGAGAGGGCACAGCTCTGGAGCCAGAGAGGGCACAGCTCTAGGGCACAGAGAGGGCACAGCTCTGGAGCCAGAGAGGGCACAGCTCTAGGGCACAGAGAGGGCACAGCTCTGGAGCCAGAGAGGGCACAGCTCTGGATCCCAGGATGGGCAGAGCTCTGGAGCCAGAGAGGGTACAGCTCTGGACTCAGGGAGGGCACAGCTCCGGACTCAGGGAGGGCACAGCTCTGGATCCCAGGATGGGCAGAGCTCTGGAGCCAGAGAGGGTACAGCTCTGGACTCAGGGAGGGCACAGCTCTGGATCCCAGGATGGGCAGAGCTCTGGACCACAGATAGGGCAGAGTCCTGGATCCCAGGATGGGCACAGCTCTGGATCCCAGGATGGGCACAGCTCTGGAGCCAGAGAGGGCACAGCTCTAGGGCACAGAGAGGGCACAGCTCTGGATCCCAGGACAGGACACAGCTCTGGCCCCCGGGGCAGCCACAGCTGTAACTCAGGGCTGGGTCACAGACCCTGACACTGGGACTGCCCAGCCCAAGCATTGGAAATTCAGGCGCCAGCACAAACGAGAAACCACCAGGAAAGGCATTTCCAGAGGGGTAGAAATGAAGGATTTATGTCCATTTAGTGATACAAGTAAATCATATAAAAATGGTATAACCCCTCTGAGGCAGCCTTTTGGTCTATTATATTTAGCTCTGACAGATACCATCTTAGGCATTAAATACTGAGTTTTCTGTTAGTAGTAAATAATAGGTTTGCCTTGCATGGAGCATTGTTGTGTTAATTAGGTTTTGCACGCAGTCATTACTCCGTTCATCAGGTTTCTCCCCTGTTGTGTGTTTGTTCCCTCCCCAGAGTACATTGCCATGTACACCTACGAGAGCTCGGAGCAAGGAGACCTCACTTTCCAACAAGGTGACATGATTCTGGTGACAAAGAAAGATGGTGACTGGTGGACGGGCACGCTGGGTGATAAATCAGGAGTTTTCCCATCTAATTATGTGAGACTCAAAGATTCTGAGGTAGAGAAATGTTGAAATGTTCTCAACTGGAGCTTTGGGGTTCTCATAGCTGGAAGTCAGTGGGTCAGAAGGGAAATAAAAATATGTTGTGGTTTTACTGCGTGTGAGGTTGGGAAGGAGAAACAATAATAACAACAACAATATAAAATAGTTGTGTTTTACAACATAACATCATAAATAGTGTCTGGATCACATACACCCTGCCTGTGTTCATAGTTCACATGGCACTTGTGTAGAGACAAATCAGAACAGTCATGATTCTTTTATTCCCCAGGTAAGTTTGTAATGACTGAGCTGGATCTTACTGCCATTATTTTTAAAAAAAAAAAAAAGATTTAGAGAGTAAAATTTCAGTCTGTTGTATTTTTTCCCCATTAACATTTTATTGCAATGAAGGAGAACAAGTTTTGCAACAGCTTAGCCAACTACTGCATTTATTGAAAGTTTTTGACTGAATAATAGAGGTTCTGTTTCGTCTATTTTTATTCTGAAACAATTCTGTAAAACTTGTCCATATTATTTTTTCTTTCTTTTTAGGCATTCTAAAGAAAGATGTTTTCTCATTTATATTGTTGGAGAGAATCATTTATTTACTAGTGGGAATTTGCTTAGAGTCAGGGTTGAACACACTTGATGAGAAGGAGCTCTGGTTATATATCGGAATAAGGAGGGAGTTATAGGTAAATGAGTAAAAATTAGTGGATTTGGGGGAATTTGGAAGGGAAGGCCTTTTCACAGTTCTGTTTTTTGGAATTCTGTGTGTGTGTGACACAACTCAGTGAAAAATTCTGCAACGCTGAGCCTGAGAAAAGTCATTCCTTAAAATCATTTCTGCTGGAGGAAAAGCCCAGGAATAAACCCTGCAGTGGGATATGCAGCTGTGGGAAGCCTTTCTAGGAGAAATGTATAGACAGTCAGGCAATTCCAGCAACATCCTCCAGGACAGGATTAAAGAAAGCTTGTAGTTACTTGGTACTGCAGCCCTTGGGAGAGAGAACAGTGGAATGTTGTTGGCACATCGTTGCAGTGCCCTCAGGTGTGTAATGCAGAGAGCTGGTTTTCTCCGGGTCAGGGGGATGTTCCTCTGACTCAGCGTGCCTGGGGCTGGGCCAGCTCAGGGCTCTTCATCCCAAACACCCCAGCTGCCCCTTCTCTGGTGAGAATGCCACCTGCAGGAAAGCCTTGGGGAGGGAGGGAGGGAGGAGAGAGCTCCGGGCTCCTGGGGATCCCCCCTCCTGATTCCCTGCAGGACACGGCTCTGCTCCCAGGGGGAACTTCCATCCCACGGCAGAGTTTTGCCCCTCTGCCTGTTCTCAGAGCCAGTTTTAACAGAGGCAATCACAGCCCTGGCTGTGCTTTCCCTCGGATCTCTGCTGTGCTTGCACAGCTGCCTGGGGTGGCAAAGGGTCCTGAAAGAGGGGCTGAATTTCATGTGTTAACCTGCACTGTTGACTCAGCCCCACAGACAAACAGTGCAGACCTTTGAGCAGCAAGTGCAGGGTTTATAGAAATGCCTGCAAACCTCCAAATCTCAATGGTTTCTACACCAGAAGAATTTTTTAATTTGTTCTTCTGCCCAGGCTGCCCATTCACCCCAAGGTGGTAAATTAAACTATTCCCTGCCCCTTCAAGTTTCAACTTATTAACAGGGTGGGAAAGTCTTTGTTTTCAAGGGAACAATGACACCAGGTCGTGGTGCATTCCCAGAGTTTTCATCAGGGTGAGGTAGATGGAAACAGGTCTGAAAGAAGGTTTTACCCTTGAGACTGGTGGTAATTCCCACTGAGGGGGTGGAGCCCATGGCGGGGCTTGGAAACACAACAATTTTGATGCCTCTGGTTATGAAAGTTTGCATAAATATTCAGAAAATAATCCCAGTCTGAGTGGGTTGAATTGGAATTTTGTCCTGCTGGACAACACAATTGGCAGCTCCTCTGCTTGGGCTTAGTGAGCTGAGAGAGCAAGTTCTGCTCTCCTGGTTCCAGAGGCTTTAGCACTTTATCACCTCTCACAAAATATCCTCAAATGTTCAGTGTCTCAGCTGTGCAGGGGGGGAACAGAACAGGCTCTGTCCTCTCCCTGTTTCCTGATAATATTTCTCCATCCACTGAGTGGGCCAGAAATGGGGTCCATGGGCTAATTTAGTTATTCATTGAAGTGCTGTGGAACTTCAGTGTGTTTCTTCTGCTTTGGCACGGAGGATTCAGAGCCCCCTCAAACACAATTCACAGCCTGGCCAGGGTGATTTTGAGGCCTGTCCCATGAGATGGTCCCTCTCTGTTGCAGAGGTGACTGTAGGACAATGACCCAGCCTGTCCCTGTGCTTCTAGTCCAGCAATATGGGTGGGCCAAAGGGGTGCCTTGGATGTGCCCTCAGAAGGTCCACACCCTTGTTTTGCACTGAGGGCAGAGGTGTTTCTCTGCCAGAAACACTTTCCAAAGCAGAATTAATTGCTGATTTTCCCCTGTCCATCCTGCTCGTCACCTCTGGTTCCTCACCATTGAATCCTCCCTCGGGGGCACTGTGGAGCCCATCTGCCCCAGAGCTAAACTCAGGCTGTGCATCTGATCCCTGGGTGATGCTTTTTTTGTTAGAACAGCTCCCAGTGGCTGTAGAGAAGGGTGGGGAACTGAGGAGAGTCACAGGAGTGTGGGGAGGGAAGGAGTGGAACTGCAGTCAGGGTCTGGCAGTGACAGGGAAGTGGCACTGAGAGCTCAGGTGAAGATCTCAGAGAACCTCTTCTCTAGAGCCTGTCGGAACCAACACACGCTTTTCTTTCAAGGGCCCCGTTCTCTCAGCCACTGAAATATATTTTAGTTGCTCTTTGTATCAGTTCCTGCCAGAATCCCCAAGTTCTCAAAGCATCAGATGAACAGGTAGAATTCCGAGGGGGAAATGTTGTTTTTCCACGGAGGGTTTAGGATTGAGCAACCTGTTGGATGTAGCTTGTCAGGAGGATCCTGAAGGTGAAGAAGGTCAGGCTGAGGGAAGTGGAAGTGTTGAAGGCAAGAGGGTGTTTATGGTGACCCAGCATTTCTGCCCAAGGCTCAGTTTAGGTTTATGTTGCTCTTACCCCATCAAACCTTTTATTGCAGCAGATAAGAGGGACAATGCAGTGGGGGGAAAACTGGAGGAGTCATTTAGGGAGCAGGAACTGGACTAATCCCAGGCTTTGCTGGGATTCTTTGGGCTGTTCAGAGACTTTTCTTGCAAATCTCTTGGCCTGGATGATGATGGTGGTGTCATCCCTCCTGTCTGGGTGCAGGGAGTTTCTCAGGAATATTTGCAATCCAACTATTTGTAGAGTTGAAAACAACTGCTGTTGTTTCAGCTCACCTCAACAGAATTCCCATGGTGTGGATTCCCAGATTTACTATTCCAGTGTGATATAATTTGGAATTACATTGGTATTTGCAGTCCATGAAAGGTAGTAACAGTTCAGGAAGGAATTCTACACTTTTACACTGAGTCATCCCCTTGGGCTTTATTCCCAGATAATTATTGGATTAAGGAATTCTGTAAAAACAGAATCTTCCTGTGAGTTTTTTACTTCCTTGCCTGTTTAGTGTCTTAATGTGTAAATAGAGAAATAAATCTGAGGGCTAAACTTGCATCTTGTTTTCTCTTTCCAGGCTCCAGGAGCAGCTGGAAAAACGGGAAGCTTGGGGAAGAAACCTGGTGAGTCCTGTATTGTGACAGCACCTCCTGTCTGTCCTTAAGTGTTTAAGTTCAATGGCAACAAAATCTTTCCCATGAAAATAAAGGCTATTTGCTGTAGTAATTTGCACTGACGAAAACTGTTGTAAAACAGATGTCATAAATGCAATTAATAAATAATGGAACTGTCATGAAACAGGTCATCATCTCCAGTCATTCTAACATGTCACTCATAAATGGCAGGTGGCTGGAGAGCAAAAATCTGCTCAAAAATGAGTGTAAACTTCCTGACGAGCTGCTGAACAGAACAGTGGGAAGCCATTCCTTGTCCTGGCCCTCCAGCCCTTGTCCCAGCTCCCTCTCCAGCTCTCCTGGAGCCCCGTTGGGCACTGGAAGGGGCTATAAAATCTCTTCTCTGTAATTCAGTATTTAAACAAACAAAAGAAAAAGTCTTTCATGGCAGAAAAGCTATTTCTGCGTTGGATTTTCTGAAACTTTCCCTTCTGAATGCTTTCCTCTACATTTCTGCTCCTCTGTGACGTGCCAGGGCTGAATGTTAAACCTGTGTTTTGTGTCGGGACTGACTTAACACCCAGACCCCAGTAAAACACTGGTGCTGCTGGTTGGTGCCAGAGGGTGGCTCAGGCCTTGGAAACCACACTTGGGAGATAAAACTGAGCAATTCCTTGTTCTGAGAGATAAAAAGATAAGGTTTCTGCTCCCCCGGTGTGGTCACTGACCGTTGGAGCTGCCATGGTAGCAAGAGAGGGTGTCCTGGATCTGAGAAACTCCCACCAGTGATTTGTTTGCTGCTGTTCATTTTGTCTCCTGGTAGGCTTTAGGATGGAGGGACTAATGTGGAAAACCCTGCAAATGCAATTGAGAAACCTGGAGAGGGACTTGGGACAAGGGATGGAGGGACAGGACACGGGGAATGGCTTCCCACTGCCAGAGGGCAGGGCGAGATGGGAGATTGGGAAGGAATTGCTGGCTGGGAGGGTGGGCAGCCCTGGCACAGGTTGGGCTGAGAAGCTGTGGCTGTCCCTGGATCCCTGGAAGTGCCCAAGACCAGGTTGGATGGGGCTTGGAGCAACCTGGGCTGGTGGAAGGTGCCCCTGCCCATGGCAGGGGGTGGCACTGGGTGGGCTTTGGGGTCCCTCCCAACCCAAACCAGTTTGGAGTTCCATGAATTCCTGTGCTCAGTCCCAGATCCAGGTTTAAAGCATCTTTGTAGCTCAGCTCCTGCTCTCCCACCACCTGCTGGGTTCCACCTCTGCTCCTCCCTGTCCCCGTGTCCCAAAGGAGGTTGTGCCGAGTTCATTCCATGTGTCATTTCCAGTGACCTGGGATGCTCATCCCTCTGCTCCCTCCTCCTCCTGGGATGCTCATCCCTCTGCTCCCTCCTCCTCCTGGGATGCTCATCCCTCTGCTCCCTCCTCCTCCTGGGATGCTCATCCCTCTACTCCCTCCTCCTCCCTACTCTGCTCCATTGTGTCTCATGCTTCTCTGACCATTTTTAATTTTCCTAATCATCCTTTTCTCCTCAAGCTAGCAATTGATCCTTTTCAAGTTTGGCTCCAACTCCCTCTGTCTGCTCCCTGCCACAGAGCCCCGCAGTGTTCCAGGGAGCTGCTCTGTGCTTTCCTCTGCCAGCAGCTGCTTTTGCAATGAACACTGAAGTGATGACTTCCTAAAGGGAAGTTTTCAGCAGTAAAACCACCCCTTTTTGTGTGTCAAACTGTTCCACCTCACCCAACATGTGGTTTGGTGACAGGTTTGGGACATCAGAACAGAGCTGCTCACAAGCTGCTGTCAGTTCCGACTGGTTTCAAGAAGGGGTTCATTTTGTGGTGACCAAAATGATTCTCTGTCTTTGCCAGCCACTGTAAAACAGACCAAAGTTCAGGCTCTGCTTTGTGTGAGTTGCAGGGAACTGTGAGCTCCCAGCTCCTCACAGCTCCTGCTGGCAGGGGATCAGCCAAGGCACCTGCTCTGTGCTGATGGCCATGGAATAAAGACTCCCAAAGGAATCCTGTTTGGTACCTTTGGAAAATATTCATTTTTGGGTCTGGTGGGGGTGAAAAATTTTCTGCGAGCCTTAATTAATTTGTCCCTCAGTGCAACTTCACTGTAATGTCATCGATGTGTGTCCTCTTTTTAGGGGGCTTAGTCCAAAGATTGGACTTGAATAAACTGAGTTTTAAGAAGTTGTATTTATTGCAAAACAGTATTAGGAAACTGGATTTTGAGAGCTGTATAGCAGTAGTAGTAGTTGCTGCAGCTGTTGTTGTTGGTCTTCTTCGTGCTCTTCTTCTTCCCCCTGGTTTGCCCTGTCCTTGCTCCTGCAGTGCCCTGAGCTGCTCCTTTGGGCTGCAGTGCCCACGGGCACTGCTGGAGGTGCCCCAGTGCCCCAGCGCTGGGCAGGGCGGGCAGGCAGGTTGGCAGAGCACCCCACTAACGTGTCCCTGTGCCCCCAGAGATCGCCCAGGTGATCGCCTCCTACACGGCCACGGGCCCCGAGCAGCTCACGCTGGCGCCCGGGCAGCTGATCCTCATCCGCAAGAAGAACCCGGGGGGCTGGTGGGAAGGAGAGCTCCAGGTTGGTGCCTTTTTCTATCGCAGGGAAATTCTGGGTTTAAAAAAAAAAAAAAAAAAATCGTCATTTTTGAGGGGTTCGAAATGTTCGGTGCGTGGAGGAGAAATCATTTTGAGAGTGTTCTGCAGTTAAGCAGATAAAGAAATAAAACACCTTTACAAAAGTATTGCCATCCCTGAACTGGGAGTGACTCGGGAGGGGGGAGAGCAGGAAATCCACCGGGCCAGGCTGGAATCCTGGGGGTGTTTTCCTGGAGGTGGATTTTGAGGGTTGTTTTGGCTTTTGAATCCTCCCAGGTTGTTTGAAGAGTAGAACTTGACAATTTGGTGCCACTAAATGAGGGCGTTTTGGTTTTTCCTCAGGTGCACAAATGTCACTGGTTTCTTCTGCAGTGCAGAGGCTCAGACTAATTGATTTATTTCCCCCCATTGCCACCTGCCCTTTTGGCCTTTGCTGGGGATATTTTTGCACCTTTTGTGGAGAAATCACCCTCTAGGATTCCTCTGGGGTCTGTTCCCACTGTCCTCTATGCTGTTGGTAACTTTTAGCATTAAAAAGTCTCCATTAAATGTATTTTAAGACAGAAAAGAAGCTTCTCTGGTCAAGATCTGCCACAATTATCCCTGAGCAGCTGCTGGGAGGTTCTAAACCAATTAATTTTTGGTTGTGTAAATATTCATATGTGACTTTAGATACTTTAATGTCTCACATCTGGTTTTGCAATTGGTTTTTGCTTCATTAGCAGTCCCCTGTCTGTTCTTTTTATTCTCCTGTTCCTGTTAGGGGTCAGAGTGGAGGGAAAAGAAGGCAAATGTTTTAAGCTCGTTTAATGCAGCATTCAAAAATAGCTTCAAATTAATGTTCTGGATATACTTTAGATCAAGTGCTGTCTTTTTTAGTAAAGATTTAGAGAGAAGATAAAATAATTATAGAATAATAAATCTGTTAGATGACTTTTCTCCTGCAAAATTTAGTATTAGTTTGTTTTTAAAAGCAAAATTCTCCCTGGCTGAAATGCCAACTTTGCTCTAACAAGACAAACGTGGAATAAACAGTTAAAATAATTCCTAGACAGAGGCTGAGATGGGATTTGAGGCTTTGCAATAACCTTTCTTACAGTGAGGGGTTTCTATTTATGTGCTTTCAATGCCCAAGGCACTTGGGGCAATACCAGGGTGAGGTTTCTGTCCTCCTTTGGGGGCACAAGGTGTTGGAAAGCTCAGATGCTCTTTCTTTAGAAGGGAAGGGGATTTTTAACCTCAGCTTAAACCCTCCCAATCTGGCATCTATTTAAACGTAATTCTTTAAGCATGTCAGTGCCAACAGGAGGGTTGGAGTGTTGGGGCATTGCCACTGAAATAGGTGATGTTTCTATTGAGGAGCATTCCCTGCTGTGCTGGGGGCTGTGGACACTGCCCTGGGATGTGTCCAGGAGCATTCCCTGCTGTGCTGGGGACTGTGGACACTGCCCTGGGATGTGTCCAGGAGCATTCCCTGCTGTGGACACTGCCCTGGGATGTGTCCAGGAGCATTCCCTGCTGTGGACACTGCCCTGGGATGTGTCCAGGAGCATTCCCTGCTGTGCTGGGGACTGTGGACACTGCCCTGGGATGTGTCCAGGAGCATTCCCTGCTGTGGACACTGCCCTGGGATGTGTCCAGGAGCATTCCCTGCTGTGGACACTGCCCTGGGATGTGTCCAGGGGCATTCCCTGCTGTGCAGGGAGGGGGCTGGCTGGGGGCACTCTGGGTGCCCCCGGGGTGCCCCCTCTCTAAAGACCCTCTCCACAGGCCCGGGGCAAGAAGCGCCAGATCGGGTGGTTTCCTGCCAACTACGTGAAGCTGCTGAGCCCGGGCACCAGCAAGACCCCTCCGGCCGAGCTGCCCCGGGCGGCCGCAGCGCCAGGTGAGCCCCTGCCCCTGCAGCTCCTCTGGGCTGGGCTCTGGAAACCTCTGAGCCAGGCCCTGCTCTTCCTGGGAGTGGGGTTTGTCCTTGGGAACGGGCACACGGAGCAGCTGCTGGGCCCTGGGGAGGTGGGATGCTCCAAAGCCATGGGAGGTGACAGAGCACCCAAGTGGCCAGATTTCTTCGTGCTGGTTGTAGTAGAGCACTCTGGGCAGTTGTAGAGGGGGCCTTTAGGGGGTTTTTGGCAGCTGAGCCACCTCTCCAGAACCTTCCCTTCTTCCTAAGGTGACGTGCGAGAAAGCCACTCCCACAGAGATGGAGCTTTTGGGGTGCATTTTAAGGTTTAGGAAAGGACGCAGGAGCAGCAGAGCATGAAATTTTTCATGGAGTCATGGAATGGTTGGGTTGGAAAGGGACCCTAAAGGTCATATTCCATGATTCTCTCTTTCTCTAATTGGTGCCAACTGGCTCCTCTGATAGAAATCTAAACTTGCAGAAAGTCAGTTTTCTAGAAACCTTCATAAATTTGGGGTTAAAATGGTAGGTCAGCACCGAAACACAGACCTTTCCAAGGCAGCACAGTGGGAATTTATGTGCAGTGTTTAAATGGTTTCAGGTTGGACAGGCTGGGACTTTTCCCATATGGTGAATTTTACAGAGTGAAGTTTTTAACCCTTTTTTAATTCCCTGCAGAACATCGAAATCTTGAGTAGATCATAATTTAAAAAAAAAAAAAAAGGGGGAAGCTTTTTGGCAGATTGAAGTAAGTTGCTGGCTGAGTACAAGAGTGAAAATAAAAGCGAATTTTAGGATTAATCTCATGGAGAGAACCTGCCAGAAAGGCTCACTAATAGAACTGTTCTGTGTGGTAGGAAAGTCCCAGCAGCCCCCCTGTGACTTGGAAGAGAAAACAGAGAGAGGGGAAATGATTGATTCGACTGAAAGTCCTGGTGCTCAGAGTTAAGGGAAGTGCCCTCTTAGAATGGCCTGAAGGGCAGCCGGGATGGCCTGGGAGGCTTCTTGTTCTCTCATCTTTTCCAAGATTTTTGTGTTCCAAACACCTCAGTGGGACTAAGGAGACATCACCACTGGCTTTCTCTGGGATTATGGAGCTGCATATACCAGAATTTCAAATGTTTCCCTGATTTTCCTGTCCATCAACCACTGCTGGTGGAAAGTTCCAGGCCAGGTTGTTGGAGCACCCTGGGCTGGTGGAAGGTGTCCCTGCCCATGGCAAGGGTCGCACTGGATGGGCTTTGAGGTCCCTTCCAACCCAAACCAGTCTGGGATTCCATGAAATGCTTTGGATCTTTAAATCCCCTGGGCTCAGTTGGGGAGGGCTGTGCTGAGAGGGGCAGGATGGGTGCAGGTCACGGGGGTGTCTCGGAGCTGTCCCAAGCCATGGGTGGGGTTCGTGGTGGGTTTGTGCCTTTGGGCAGGGGCAGGGGCATCTCAGCACAAGGCTCTTCCCCCAGAGGGTGGTGGGCACTGCCCAGGCTCCCCAGGGCAGTGGGCACGGCCCCGAGGCTGCCACAGCTCCAGGAGCCTTTGGACAGGGGGGCTGTCGGGGTGCCCTGGGGTGGCACTGGCATTCCCGTGGCACAGCTGTCCTGTGTTGCAGTGTGCCAGGTGATCGGCATGTACGACTACACGGCGCAGAACGACGACGAGCTGGCCTTCAGCAAGGGCCAGCTCATCAACGTGCTCAACAGGGAGGACCCCGACTGGTGGAAGGGGGAGGCCAACGGGCACGTGGGGCTCTTCCCGTCCAACTACGTGAAGCTGACGACGGACACGGACCCCAGCCAGCAGTGTGAGTAGCCTCGCCCCGGGTCACACATGCAGCATTGCTGGGTCCAGGTGTGCAGGCTCCGTGCCCTCTGCGCCCGCGCCCGAGTCTCTTTGAAGACCTTCCGCAGCGCCAGCCCTTGTGTGGTTTTATTTTCAGTTCCCATCCCACCCCGCATGTCCCCCCCCCATCATTTCTGCTCCGTGCCCTTGACACGCCCCACTCATTTTTCCTTGCTTGAATTTGCTCATTGTTTTGTTTTGCTTATGTGTTGTTTTCCTCCTTTTTCTAGGAATCATATGTTGTCCATCCCCCACTCAGGCTTGAAAGTCCTCAAAGAGACCCACTATCCCATAGCAGTGCCCAGAGGGATGATGGGAGATGCAGCCTTGATCATGTGGCTTCCAGCATGATCATCTACTGCCTTCTGAGTAGAAGAACACACTGCAGAGCAGTCTTACCTCATTTCACATTAGTTGCATGGAATCGCAATGGTTGAGTTAATGACCTGCAGATAGATGCAAAATTAATTATTCAAAACAAAACCACAAAAAAAAAAATTAAAAAAAAAATAAAATCAGAGGATAGTGGGTCCTTTTGTGGCTTTCAGAGTTACCAAACTAATGTTTCCACCTTTGCACAGGTGCTTTGGGTAGTTTTAAAAAAAAAATCTTTTAAAGATCTATTTTAGCCTTTGGAAGGAAAAGTATAAATTAAATTTCCTCATTGCAATTTTGGTTGTGCAAAAAGACCCACTATCAAGGAATGCTGCATGTGCTATTAAAATTGTTCCAAATGTCCATGAATTGGAGATTTTATGTATCTTTCTTTTTTATTGTTCACTTGTCCAGTGTTGTCAATATGTCTTTTTTTTTTCTTGTTATTTTCTTTTTTGGTTTTTTTTTTGGTTTTTTGTTTTCCTTTTTAATTCCAAAAGACCAGAAGGAGTGAAATGAGTTCAATGTGCCCAGTGCCAGGTGTTTTGCTGTGGTTATTGTACTGTATGTACCAGGTGTTGCTGTTGAGTGTGTAACCCGCTGTGGAGAGGAGGAACCTCCCGCCGCGGGAGAAGGGAACCTGCAAAATGTTCTGCCTGGTGGTGTTGGGTTTATTTTGCACATTTCTTGTAGCTGCAGACAGTGAGAGGCGCCGCGGGGCGCGCCGTGGCCGTGGGGCCGGTGGTTGGCGTGGCAGGGACGGTGGGATGCTCATCCACGGGGGGCTGCAGAGGGGCCTGGGGGCCCTGCGCTTGCTTTGCTCCCAACAACGAGTCCTTTTCCTGACGAGAACGAATGTATAGAACTATCTACCCTGCAATTAATTTCCAATGTTTACATTTTTTTAAACTAGACTGTGGAATTTATACAAATTAATATTAAATGGAGCTTTCAGTGGAGTTGCTGTAGATGTGCTGTAGCCAAGCCGTGTTAGTTCCTCATGGAATTCCTGGTGCTGTCAGTGCTCCCCCCCGATGCCTCAAGCACAATGTAGCCCCTCTACTAATGATTTACCGTTTAGTTACGCCCTGGTTATGTATTTCATTTATTCCTGAATTCCCTGCTGGCAGCATTCCCAGCCCTTCCCAGCTCCCTCCTCCCGACCCGTCCTGCGGTGCAAAGGACAAGTGAAGCTCCTCATTCAATTGCACTTCAGTATTTCATCACTATGAATGTAAATTATATAAATATATAAAAACCTGCAGCTTTAACAACTGTAATACAGCCTTTAAAATTAGTTCCATGTATAGAGAATTAAATCCTTGGTATAAAAGATAGACCGACACGTGTTTGTTGTCTCGTTGCTCACCCCGAGGTCACCCCATGGCAGCAGAGCATGGATGGATTTGCCACCAGACCAGCCCGGAGCCCTTTTCTCTTCACAGTGACACTTGTCTGGGTGCCTTGAATATTATTTCAATATAATGGATCTGATTGATCATTATCTGCAGCCTTTTTGCTCGTGCTGGGATTGTTGGGGTGTCGTGGGCAGGGCCGGGGGTTGTGCTGGTTGGGCTTGGTGGGTCCTGTCCGGCTCAGGAGATCCTGTGGTGCTGTGATTCTCTGCCCCAGGGTCTCTACAGGGCACACATCAGTTGATTTTTATTTGCTATGCTATGCTGGTAGATAAATGAAATGTTCTTCCTCGTTTTCCCACGGTTTACCTGGATTTGGGCTCTGTGTTTTACACCAGAAGCTCTGGCCTGAACCACCCCCCTCCAATTGCACAGATCCCCCTTCTGTTAGAACAGAGTTTGGCATGCACAGAGTTTTCATTTCTGCCACAGAAAGAAAGAATTCTCCCTCATGCCGAGAGCTGCAGAAATGGAACAGCACCTCCTGCTTGTGCTTTCCAGGGTTGCTTTGCTCACTGAGGAGGATGGAGCCAGATTTGAGTCCCCTCTGTCAGTATTTCATGCATTAAATGCTGTTTGAATGACAGGACATCTCTGTTTTCCCACACTGAGTTGAGGGGTTGAAAAATTAACTTGACTAAAGGTATTTCTCCTAAGGGACTTTTTGGGGTTTATGACTTCAGCCCAGAAATATATAGTGAATATATAGAGAAACAGTTGCAATACTTCAGCTGTAGGACATTCAGGTGCTGCTTTTTCTTTCTCATTACTTCAAGTGAGAAGAAAAGTAAAGCTCTTCCACTCACCTGCAGGGTGCAGGTTTTTAACGTGTTTCTTCAGAGTGCTGAGAGGGAGAACTTGTCAAAGGCTTCCAAAACCACAGTTCCTGAAGGTTCCTGGGCTCAGTTTTGCACCGAGGTGGGAAGAACAGAGTGCAGTTGTCCCTGTGTAACACACCCCCAGCATCCCAGAATCATCCAGCCCTGCCAGCCCCCGGAGCCCACCCTGTGCCCCATGCCCACCTTGTCCCCCAGCCCAGAGCACTCAGTGCCACGGCCAGTCCTGCCTTGGGCACCTCCAGGGCTGGGCACTCCAAACCTCCCTGGGCAGCCCCTGCCAAGGCCTCCCCACCCTTTCCAGGCACAAATTCCTCCCCATGTCCCAGATGTGTGTTGTGGCAGGACCCCTGAGGCAGAAGAGTGTAAAACCCCATCCTTTGCAGTCCCAGACAAAGCTACTCACTTGTGGTTACAGTGACAGATGTTGTTGGAATACCCACAGTGTTGGTCTCCTCCAGGGCTGCAGTTCCAGGTGTGCTCCTGTAGCTTGGCAAGGGAGTGTTTCACCTTCCTCACCATCAGGGATTTTCCTTGAGTCGTAGGGAACAAGGCACTGCACTGACCCCTTCCTCTGCTGGGATTTTTCTTTATGTGTATGTATGTATATATAGATAGATAGATACAGATATATAGATATATATTTATGAGAAAGGGAGTATGAAAATAATTGCCCAGAGAAGCTGTGGCTGCCCCTGGATCCCTGGAAGTGTCCCAGGCCAGGTTGGACGGGGCTTGGAGCAACCTGGGCTGCTGGAAGGTGTCCCTGCCCATGGCAGGGGGTGGCACTGGGTGGGCTTTGGGGTCCCTCCCAACCCAAACCACTGTGGGGTTCTGTGAGTTCATTCTTTATTTTCACTCCCACATGCCAAGTTCCTTCTCCCTGAGTGCAGGAACTGCCACTGGAGGGATGAGGAGCCTGGATTTACAGACCCCTCCCAGTGCTGGGGGATTTTATTCTTCCCAGTTATTTGTTTACCTTGAGAATTCCCTCAGTATTCATATGCTGAGAACAAATTCCCGTGGATGTTCTTTCAGGGAATTCGTTCATATCCCTTTCAGTACTTGAAGTGGGTCCAAAACAGCTCAGAGTCTGGAATGTGGGTTTGTCGAGAACATTTTGCTTTGTACTTGGGATCAGTTTTATTTAAACCTCAATTCTTCTGGAGCTTCAGTGGCATCACTTTCTGTCCCCTTGAGCTCAGTGAACACATTTAATTACCATAAAGAAAGTCGCTGTAATTCTGGTTTGTTCTCTGGTTCTGCAGCCCTTTCTGGCTCTCTGTGCTGACCAGCTCTGGCTGTTCCACATCTTGGTAAACAGCAGCTCCTGTGCAGTCTCTTCTGCTGACAAGAAGTGCCTTTTTTTTAACTTTATTGTAGATTAGACAACGTCACCAAATTCAGGGACAATATCCCTCAAATACTATTGAATTAATTGAATTGACACAAACAAATAACAAACTGCTCCTAAGGTAAACAAAGAGTGCTGGGGACACCCCAACAATCCCCCTGTCCCTGTCCCCTTGTCCAAAGGCTCCTGGAGCTGTGGCAGCCTCGGGGCCGTGCCCACTGCCCTGGGGAGCCTGGGCAGTGCCCACCACCCTCTGGGGGCAGAGCCTTGTGCTGAGATGCCCCTGCCCCTGCCCTGGCACAGCTCCAGCCCTGCCTGGCTCCTGGCCCTGCTCATCCCACGGGGCAGAGATGGAGCTGCCCCTCCTCGGGGCCATGGCTGGAGCTCTGCCCAGGGAAGGGGAAAAATGGTAAAATACTGTTTGAGAAAAGGTTTGAATGTTTCAAATCCCACAGTTGGTTCCCACATCCTGACTCCCAGCCCGTACAGCCCCGTGATTTCCACGGCAGGGCAGCACAACTGGGCAGCTCTGGTGCCAATCCCTGCCTGCTCTCCTGGCTCCGTGGCTGTGGAAGGTGTCCCTGCCCATGGCAGGGTGGAGTGGGATGCTCTTTAAGGTCCCTCCCAGCCCAGTCCATTCCATGGTTCTGTGGAATTCAGATGTTCCTAAAAATACTTTGGCATCCATGAAAAAGGATCCTTTTGACATTTCCACTTGGGAAGGAACCCAGTTTTACTTCAGTGTTTTTAATCTGAAGACAAGAAAAACCTCTGTACTTGTGCACCCAGGAAGAAAATCCTTTATCAGGGAAGTCTCTCCTGCACATTCTGCTCAGATTTGGGCCATTTCCCCAAATATCTCATGTTCCAAAGGAGACCATTTATTGCTCAGCAGCCCATTTACACCCCAGCTGTCAAAGTTGCTGCTAAAATAGTACATTGTTCAAAATGTCAAGGCTTCCTCTAAAAGGTTGGTTGGTTGAAAATCACCCTTCAAACCAAGGTCATCACATTCTTTGAATGGCAAATTCCAAAGGGAAAATAATTGAACCCTTGGTTCACCTCTAACGAAGCCAACAGCACATGGGGAGAAACTGGCTCTGGTCCTCAGACCTCAGACCTACCTGATGGCAAAGCCCCTGCTCTGAAATCAGGCCTTTAGTGACCAGGAGTGAAACCTGGGCTCCTGCAGTGGGGCAGCATGTGATTGCTTTGGCAGAGAAATGAGAGTTCTCCAAACCTGCCGTGTATGGCAGGCCAAGGTTCAGTTCAGTTGTAAAGGGCTGTGATGTTCTGAATCTCAAGGGATCATTATCAATATCTGCTGCCAGTCTGATCCCTGCCCACCTTCCCCCTGATCCCTGCCCACCTTCCATCTGATCCCTCCCCAGCTTCCATATGATCCCTTCCAACTTCTGTCATCCCTGCCCAGCTTCCATCTGATCCCTGCCCACCTTCCATCTGATCCCTGCCCAGCTTCCATCTGATCCCTGCCCACCTTCCATCTGATCCCTGCCCAGCTTCAGAATCAGGGAGGGAACAACCTGGACTGTCTCTATCTACTCTTCTGTATTTATTTGGTTTAGTTTTGGGGGGTTTTGTTAATTTTTAAGTCAACTCTCTCGTTCTCTTTTCAGGAGCACAGATTAGTTATAGCAGCAGGTGATGGTATTCCATGAAAATCAGGGGGTACACCTGGACCTTTCCAGTGGCACGGTCTGAGCTCCTGAGTTACATTCAGGAAGCTAAAAAAGCAGTAAATACTCCCAAAATATTAACTTTATATGCAAGAACTGAAGGAGTTGTCTGGGGTCTGATGTTTCCATTTGTTTCCGTGGGGAATACACTGAATTCACCCAGACTTCGATGAGAGGGGAGGGAAGGAATTAAACTGGAGAATTTTGGTGGTGTAAAAACAGTTGAAAGAGATGATTTTCAGATTTTTAGAGCAAAACGTTTTCCACCTGTTTGAAATCACCTTTGCTTTTTGAAATCTGTTGTATTTTATGCGGAAAAGTAGTAAAAATAGTAAAAACTGGCAGACAACATTCTGTGTTCCAGTGACAGAAGAATTTAATTAAGCTCAGCTGAGAAGTAATGGCCTACAGAAAAAACAGAATTAAATGGTCTGTCTAATTCAGAATAGAAAATAAAATTTGAGATTGTGGCATTTGTACAAAAATTCTCCCATCTGCACAGGAGGTGATTTACAACAATGAAAGGACAAAACTGGTGGAAGTCAGTGCTCAGTGACAGCCTTTTCCTGTGCTTTTCAATGGAAAGGAGAATAAAATCATCCCCTTTGGCGTGGCCTAGGAAGTGGTGAAATGGGAGGGACCTCCACTGCCCTTCGTGTGTCCTGCCCTGAGTCCTTCAAATACTTAGAAGCGGTTTTTAATTAATTGACTTTTTAATTTAATTTTTCAGTGGAAAGCATTAGATAAGCTCTGCAGCACCTTCTTGGGTGGGAGGATAAAGGAGGCCCTTGGATTCAGAGTCTTCATAAGCTGGGGGTTTCTGTGTCCTTCCAAAGTGCCCATCAGTGCTCAGTCACTGCAGCTCCTCCCCAACCGCTGCCCCTTTGGGATGTCCCTTCCCACCACGGGAAGTCCTTGCCCCCATTTTTGTTACCACCCATACCGGTGGGATTGGGTTGGGCTCCCAGGAATGACACAACCCAAGGGGACAGCGAGGCTGGGAACGGGCAGGTGGCCCTGAGGGGAGTTTAATGCTGGGCCACCAGAGAAGGTTCACTGTCAGAGATGGCCTGTGTTAAAAAGGGGTGTTAAACCAACGTGTTGGGGCTCTGAGAGGGTGGTTTGGGTTGTGCCATGACTGCAAATAGCACAGGACGTGCTGTAGTCCCTGTCCATGAAGTGTTGCTGTAGCTGCTGCAGGTCTGGACCAGCTGGTCAACAACCATCAGTAAAGTCCAGGATGCTGTTGTGTTTTCCAGGGTGTGCAGACCTGCACCTGCTGGACATGTTGACTCCCACAGAGAGGAAGAGGCAGGGCTACATCCACGAGCTCATCGTCACCGAGGAGAACTACGTTAACGACCTGCAGCTCGTCACAGAGGTGAGGCAGAGCTTGGGTCACCCAGCCCAGGTCACACAGCCCGGGTCACTCAGCCCAGGTCACCCAGCCCGGGTCACCCAGCCTGGGTCACCCAGCCCGGGTCACCCAGCCCGGGTCACCCAGCCCAGGTCACCCATCCCAGGTCACCCAGCCCAGGTCACACATCCNGCCCGGGGCACCCAGCCCAGGTCACCCATCCCAGCGCACCCAGCCCAGGTCACACAGCCCAGGTCACCCAGCCCAGGTCACCCAGCCCAGGTCACCCAACCCAGGTCACACATCCCAGGTCACCCAGCCCAGGTCACCCAGCCTGATTCCCCCATCCCAGGTCACCCAACCCAGGTTATCCAGCTTGAGTCACCCATCCCAGGTCACACATCCCGGGTCACCCAGCCCAGGTCCCCCGGCTCTCTGCACTGAATCACTCATTTCTGGGTGCCAATTAATATGTATCCCTGCTGGGCTGGACTCCCCTGGGCTTGACTCCCTTGTGCTGGGTGAACCTGGGCTGGGTGAACCTGGGCTGGGTGAATCTGGGCTGGGTGAAGCTGGACTGGACTCCCCTGGGCTGGACTCCCCTGGGCTGTCATTTGGGGCTGTTTCTATGGACCCAGACCCCCGTGTGTGGGGGCAGCTCGTGCAGAGCCCTGGTGGGCCCCTCACCCCAATGCTTATGGTTGGAGTGCCGTTGGAGCAAACCCTTCTTGCTGCTGATTCCCTCTTTATTTCCCAGGCACAAGCCCCTTGAACTTCAGTGAATGTTCTGGAATTAAGCCCCTTTTCCACACTCACAGTGACACTCAGTTGTCATGTACCATGGTTTGCTTTACGTGCTCCAAGGGACATCCCTGATGCAGGAAAACATGGAAGTAGCAGACAATTCTTTTGACAGAGAAGCAAAGCCCTCTTTTGAAGAGAAGATATGCAAACCTGAGACACTGAGAGAAAGCAGAACTTCAGTAAAGGAGTCCAAAGGAAAACATATTTTCAGTTGTATTAGCAAAGAAATCCTGAGATCTTTTGCAGGAGGCCTCTCATTAAAATTCCCAGGTTTCAAACAAATTATCCAGATCAAAATTAACATTCCCAAGTTTCAAACAGATTGTGCAGATCAGGATTTACACCACCAGCACCACAAAATCAGAGTATTCCCTGTTAGAGCCACATGCCTCTCCCACCTCTGAGGTCTCCCCTTGGTCCCACCCCTTCCTAGGGAATGGGAATGGGATGTCTGGGACACAGCAGGGTGGAATTCTGTCCCACTGTGGGCCAAGTGCTGCCTTGCTGTCAGGTTCTCTCACCTCCTCACTAAGGAAAGGGGCAAAATCAGCCTCAGTCACTTGGATTACACTTGTACTTTCTCAATGGCCTCATTTTCTGACCCTCCAGATCTTCCAGAAACCACTAATGGAATCCGAGCTGCTCACAGAGAAAGAAGTCGCCATGATTTTTGTTAATTGGAAGGAGCTGATTATGTGCAATATCAAACTACTGAAGTAAGTTGGGTTTTCCCCCATCCTGGGCAAGAACAGGGCCCTGGGCCTCTCCCCTGCTCCCCCCTTCACCTGCAAGAAAATATTTGCCACGTACACAAATCCTTCCCAAATGGGCCACAGAAAAAGCCAAACATGACCAGTGTTGGCTGTGACTTGTTGTTGTTGTTGGGAAACACCCAGCAGTTCTTTTCCCTTCCTTTATTCTTGCCCGTGGGCTCCAGATCCTGCTCTCCTCTGGAAAGCAGGATTTGCCAAGCCTTCCCACAGCCCTCTCCCAGACTGTCCCTCCTCTGTCCCAGCCCATACCCAGTTCCAATGCCACTATCCATGAGTGCAAACCAAGGCACAGCAGCCTCTGCCTCTCTTACTCCGAGTTGCTCCATGCATTCCATTAATTAGTGTGGCCTTTAATTAGTGTGGGTTTAGAGCCCCTGAATGTGCTGACTGGGGAGAAGCAGCACCACCAGAGCCTGGTTTCCTGTGGATTTGTGTCCAGAGGACCCTCCACCCTTCCTTCCAAAGGCTCCAGCTGCTGCAACCCCAACTCACAGCCAGGAGAGCCCACTCTGATTCCTCCTTTCCTTGTCCGTGGCCCCTGATGGATCCAGTTCCTCCCTCACCCATCCCTCTGCTCCAGCAGGACACAGGGAATGCTATGGCTGCCTTGCAGGTTCCTCACCTGGTTGTTGCCAGAGAAACAGGATGGACTTAAACCTGCATCTTGATAAGCAGGAGCATTCATGAAGTTTATTTTTCCCCTACTGAGCTGATAATTTTTATAGAACTTACTGTGATTTTATAGCTCTGTGATACCTCCTTTTTTTTGTAAAGTATATTTGAAAATATAAGTTGAAAAGTTATGGCAGTGACAGGACCAATAATCCTGCTCTCCTCAGGGAACCAGGCTAAAACCTTTAAGTATCTTTGAGCTCACAGTGGTGGTGTCACCCCTCCCTGGCTCACACATCTGTTATTCCCGTTCTAAACTAACAGAAGAGGAAATCACTTCGCTTTTTATATCGCCCCCGAGCTGGCGCCGCATTGAAGCGCTGTCAGA
>VWZG01002130.1:100551-111328 GCA_013396735.1 Grallaria varia
ACAGCAGGGAGGGGGCTGGCCGGGGGTCTCTGTGCCCTCCCAGGTGCCCAGGTGGCCGAGCTGTTTGTCCCCTGGGCACCCCCGTGCCCCGCAGGGCCCTGCGCGTGCGCAAGAAGATGTCCGGGGAGAAGATGCCCGTGAAGATGATCGGGGACATCCTGACGGCCCAGCTGCCCCACATGCAGCCCTACATCAGGTTCTGCAGCTGCCAGCTCAACGGGGCCGCCCTCATCCAGCAGAAGACCGACGAGGTCCCCGAGTTCAAGGAGTTTGTTAAAGTAAGAGGAGCAGGAGCAAGCCCTGGGAATGTTGTCCCTGAGCTTTTCCTTTGGCTGGATGAGGTCACACCTGGAGTGGCGTGTCCAGTTCGGGTCCCCTCACCTGAGAAGGGACACGGAGGGGCTGGAGCATGTGCAGGGAAGGGAAGGGAGCTGGGAAGGGGCTGGAGCAGCAGGAGGGGCTGAGGGAGCTGGGGGGGCTCAGCCTGGAGAAAAGGAGGCTCAGGGGGGACCTTCTGGCTCTGCAGCTCCCTGCCAGGAGTGGGGACCAGGGTGGGGGGGTGGAATTTGGCTCTTCTGCCACTGCCCAAGGGAAAGAATAGAGGAAATGGCCTCAAATTGCACCAGGGCAGCCTCAGATTGGATATTAGGAAAAAAAATTCCCTGCAGGAGTGGCCAGGCCTTGGAATAAGTGTACCAGGGAGGTGGTGCAGTCCCTGCCTCTGGAATTGTTCAGGACTTATCTGGATGTGGCCCTTGGGGACGTGGATTAGGGGGGATTGTGGTGGTGCTGGGGTGACTGGATGGCCCTGGAGGTCTCTGCCAGCCTTGGTAATTCTGGGATTCTCGTACAGCCAAGGCAGATGAAGGGCTGCTGTAAAAGCACCAGGAATTCCCCTGTGCTGTGTTGTGAACTCAGCCCAGATTTAGCTGGGGATTGGTGCTCATTTATTGCCTTTTCCTTGCTCGGAGGAGCTCATTTTCCAGGGTGTGAGCCCAGGCACTAACGAGGTTTTGCTCTCTGGTGTTTCAGAGGTTAGCCATGGACCCTCGCTGTAAAGGAATGCCACTGTCGAGTTTCCTACTAAAGCCTATGCAACGGGTAACCAGATACCCACTAATCATTAAAAACGTACGTCCCTGCGCGCGCCCCGCGGGCTCGGGGCTGCTTTGCTTACAGCTTAGTCCCAGGGGAGTTGTGTGTGTGTGCCAGGCCTTGTCACTGGGAGATGGCTGGGGGACGTGGGCTGTCCTTTAATACTTGATCCAGCTGCAGGAAGCGGGGTAATTCCTCAGGCTCCAGCAAAACACGGGGTTTCCATTTGATGCGGAGGTGAAACTTGCCCCCAGAGAACCACAGGCAGGGAATGCTGGATGAAAACTTCAAATTCTGATAACAGGAGTCACCCTTACGCTCGTATTTGCCTTTTCCACGGAGTCATTCCCTCCGCGCAGGCTGGGAAATGACACGGTGTGGAAGCCTGGAAGCCAAATTCCTGCAGGTTCCCATCCTTTGACAGTGCTGGATAACTTGCAACCCTTTCCTAACTCTCATTTGCTGCCTAACACTGACCATCCCGGATAATGCCATTGAACTTGGCCCAAGGCTTTCCCAGGAAAGGGTTATACACTGGATGTTGGCATTTAAGATATTCCTTAAACAGTTGTGGCCATATCCCTGTGTTTGGCTGGAACGTGTGTCCTCGTGCCAGAGGAGTCAGCAGCGCCTGATGCAAAGGCTGTGCAGGCAAAGATTCATTCCAGCTCTTCCCAAATAGCGTTTGTCTCCTCTTTTTAACTTTGGTCAAGGAGGAAAAAGGACTCGGGACATCCTGTGTGGTCTGATGGGAATAAAGGCGTGGAATAGGAGCGTGGGGCGGGCAGCGCAGCCCGGTGGGGCTGCAGGGCTTGAGCTGTGCCCTGTGTGTGTGCAGATCCTGGAGAACACCCCCGAGAGCCACCCCGACCACAGCCACCTGCGGCACGCCCTGGAGAAGGCGGAGGAGCTCTGCTCCCAGGTCAACGAGGGCGTGCGCGAGAAGGAGAACTCCGACCGCCTGGAGTGGATCCAGGCGCACGTGCAGTGCGAGGGCCTCTCCGAGGTAAACCAGGGGCTGGCAATGCCGGGAACGCCGGGAAGAGCCCACGGCCCGCTCCTGGCACTGCCCCGGGGCCGAGGGGGCGCTGAGCCGGTGCCATCACCCAGTGCTCCGTGTTCTCCCCTCCGCGCCTCCCGCTCGCTCCTGCCCCTGGCCCTTTTTGCTGCTCGTGTTCTCGCCCTCCCCCAGTAAATCCTGCCTTGCTGCCTGCCTCTGGATAGTCCCCGGGTTAATCCTGCCTTGCTGCCTGCCTCTGGATAGTCCCCATGTAAATCCTGCCTTGCTGCCTGCCTCTGGATAGTCCCCCGTGTAAATCCTGCCTTGCTGCCTGCCTCTGGATAGTCCCCGGGTAAATCCTGCCTTGCTGCCTGCCTCTGGATAGTCCCCTGCGTAAATCCTGCCTTGCTGCCTGGCTCTGGATAGTCCCCAGGTTAATCCTGCCTTGCTGCCTGGCTCTGGATAGTCCCCGGGTAAATCCTGCCTTGCTGCCTGGCTCTGGATAGTCCCAGGCTCGTGCTGCCATTTTCAACCCCTGCTTTCCACTCCCATGGTCCTTCACAGCATAGTGGTTGTGGAACTGCCGTGTCCCCCCCATTTTGGAGTGCCTTAGAAGCCATCACAGCACAGCTTCTCTGTGGGAAAGCGTTGTGTGTGCTTGAAAACTCAAGAACACTGATCACATCTCTCTGGAGACTTTACAGAGAGAATCCCTGCCTGCCATTCCATGTTATTTTTTAAGGCAACATGCTAAGTTTCACTGGAAACCACAATGAAAACATTGTGTCTCTATGTCCTGCAAAAGGAGGGGGGATGTTTTGATGACCTTCCTTTGGTGGTGGTGATAACAGAGGCAGACAGATCACAACTTGATATTCAAAGTGTGCACCAAGTTTTCAGTTCTAGAAGGTAAAAAAATAACAAGCACTGGGTGTTTTATTAAGTAGAAAAAAAAAGAATTGTATTTCACCTCAGGAAATCTGACTGGGGAGAAAGATGAGTGTGACGAGGTCAGAAGGGTCAAAGACCATTCAGCTGTGGGACCACCACTGCCTGAAGGAAGTGCTGCTTTTACCTTCAGTGGGTGGTGTCTGGCCCTGGAACACCAGACCTGTAACCTGGAAGACCTTCTGGCTGGTCACTGCCACAGCAGTTCCAGCAGCCTTGGTTGTGTGGAAGGAGCAATCCAGCCTTCCCTGATATTTTCCCCAGGTGTTTCCAGCCTGTCAGAGGAGCCACCCCAGATCCACCTGCCCAGTCAGTGAGGGTGGTAAGAACTGTACACACCCTCGTGAAAGGAAACCTGAAAATGGCACTGTAAGCAAGGGCCAGACTCTGCTGATGTGTAACAGCCCCCGGGGAGGCTGCAATTCTGCCAGTTCCAGTGTCAGCAGCTCCAGCTCGGGGTGCCGTGGCTGCCTGGAGTTCCTCTGGGGTTTTAGGGCTGAAATTCAGCCACAGTGCAGCCCTTGTTAAGGATGCTGGGGCTCTGGAGAGGCCACCTGCAGTGCTGCTGCTGCTCCAGGGCAGGTCCCCGGGGCTCGGCTCAGCCCCCAGAGGTGCATGTGCTTGGGGAGGGGGCACAGGTGCTTTTGGCCTCTCCCTGACTGCCCCTGTGACCGATGGGCTGCCCTACAGGCACTTTTCACGCAGCCTGGTCTGACCTGCACTGCTTGTCCTGCTCGAGGCATCTCCTCATCCTGTGGCACAGCCCAGAACCGACGTCAGGACTCAAAACTGTGTCTGGTCTCTTTCAGGGGGACCCCGATTGTTTCACTTTATACAGTGCGTTGTTGTTCTTCTTCTACTTTTCGCAGCAACTCGTATTTAACTCAGTCACAAACTGCCTGGGACCTCGCAAGTTCCTGCACAGCGGGAAGCTCTATAAAGCCAAGAGTAACAAGGAGCTCTATGGTTTTCTGTTCAACGACTTCCTCCTCCTCACTCAGATCATAAAACCCCTTGGCTCTTCGGGCACAGACAAGGTGTTCAGCCCCAAGTCAAACCTGCAGTACAAAATGTACAAAACTGTAAGTACTGCTCTGAAATGGGCTGTGTGTGCAGGGCAGCAGCTCTGTGCTGGGGCTGTGGGCAGCACTTCCCTACAGAGGAGCTTTGGAATATGCTGGGCATTCCAGGGACTGATGGGGAGAAAGTCTGTGTGCTTTAGTGAGATAACAAAACAGGCTTTTGAAGTTTTGCTTGAACAAAACTCTTCACCGAAGGGCCACGTGTATCAGGCAGCGATGGGGAGAGCACTGTTTGCTGCTCTCGGTGGGGAAGGAGGGATTGCTGTGCCCCAGGAGCCTGCTGGCCTCCTCCAGGAGGAGTGTTCCCAGCCTCTGGAGGCACCTCTATCTTGGTCAATTTTTTGAAGTTTTCTTATATCAAATCTGGAGAAAGCTGGGAGGCAGAAGGGCAGAGATACTTCGGATAAGGCTGTTGTAGATTCTCTGTGTTGAAAGCACCTGCTCAGACCCTGTGCAGTACAACTCGAGCTTTGCCTGATGTTTTACAGCCCATTTTTCTAAACGAGGTACTGGTAAAATTACCCACAGACCCTTCTGGAGATGAGCCCATCTTCCACATCTCCCACATCGACAGAGTCTACACGCTCCGCGCTGAAAGCATTAATGAGAGGTAGGAGCCCCCAAGGGCCCTGCTGGGATGGGTTTGAGAAGTCTGGGGCACGTGGATGATGGGAATGGTTATAATGGAAACGTGCAGAGAGGTCCCTGGGCAGTTGGTTTTACAGGACTGGAAAATTCCTTCTTCAGAATACAGTGATACTCAGGATATGAAAAGCAGGGAGAAATCATGATGCCTCCTGAAGCCCAGCAAGAATGAAATGTCTGGGAGGGTGGATATTTAGGCTGTACTTCATAACATTTTATGTTACTGTGAAGAAGCCAAAAGATGCAATTCTGTCTTCTGCTGTTACCAGTTGTTTGTTTGTGCAGGGAAAGCATTTGTGTGGCTGTTGAAGGAGATCAAGGAACAGGTCAGAATTAGAATTTGAAGCAAAACCTACCAAACTAAACCCAGTTAGTTTGTCTTGTTCAGTTCAGACTGGAGAAGTCAAAGAAAAGACAACCTTAAAACCTGAGCTGATGGGTTTTATCTCTGGTGAGCTTACAGAGAGAAGCCTGCACTTTTATACTGAAAAAGTTTCTCTTCCCAAATATAAAGTCTTGAAAGACAATTTTGTTAAAAACTGGAAGTGCAGCCACCCCCTCCCCACAGGGCAGACATTGTGTTGTGCCAGCTGGGAAATGCACGGCCCCAAAATGCACAAAATGTAAAAACACCTGGAGGCTGTGGCTGGATCCCTGGAAGTGCCCAAGGCCACGTTGGACACCTGGGCTAGTGGAAGGTGTCCCTGCCCATGGCAGGGGGTGGGTGCCTTCCAACCCAGACCATGAATGTCCTATGGAGCAGCATCTTGGGTTCAGAAATGGATCCACAGCTTTGAGATTCTCCCGTGTTTCCCTGACTCTGGTCTCGGGCTCCCTTGTGTGTCACACCAATTCCTCTAAAGCCTTGAGGTCCCTTGGGAGCCCTTCTGCCACCCTTTTCCTCTGTCAGTCTTTCCACTCAGTCTCCTTCAGGCACACGGTGGCATTGCCGGGGCCAGGAGTGGGACTCGATGGTCCTTGTGGGTCCCTCCCAGCTCAGGATATTCTGTGATTCTGACTCTTAAGCATGAAATGATTTCCCAGAAGTGCCCATAGGACACTGTCCTCATTCACCATCCATGTACTCCCTGAGTAATGCTTTAAATATCCCGAGGGTCAGAAGGACTTGGGAATGAAACCTCAGGGATCAAGGAAAGGGGCTGCCTCTGCAACCCAGGTGTCTTGTACCTGCTGGCTACAAGAAGTTCATTTCAGTAAAGCAAAAGGCTTGGCAAAAGCAAACTTCTTCTTTCTGTCTTTTGGTTTCTCACTGTCTCCTGCTTGTGGTCCTGTTGAGCTTTCTTTGTGTGGTGGGATCTGCTGCCTTGGGATGATTCAGTTTCTGCAGGTGCTATAAATTCCAGGCAGAACTCTCTTCCAGGTGGAGAGCTTTGGGACAGCAGAGGCTGGGATGGGGCCAGAGCCTTGGCTGGGAAGGAGGGACAGCTGTAGTTTTGTCTGCTGTGCTCCAGCAGGGAAAAATGGAAATGGCATTGTGCAACTTTGTTTTCTCCTTTCCTTCTGAAGGACTGCCTGGGTTCAGAAGATCAAAGCTGCTTCAGAACTTTACATAGAGACTGAAAAGAAGAAGAGGGAAAAGGCCTACTTAGGTACAGCATAGGATGAGGGGGTCTCATCTCTTGTGGAGAAGTCCATGGGCAGGAAAATCCATTGATGACTTTTCTCTCCTGTTTCACCGCAGTTCGCTCACAAAGGGCAACAGGCATTGGGAGGCTGATGGTGAACGTTGTGGAAGGCATCGAGCTGAAGCCCTGCAGGTCCCACGGTGAGTGCCGGGCTTTGTCAGAGTGTGCTCCATCAAAGGGCATTCCCATTTGTCAGCCTGACTCTGGAGGAGGTTCTGTCCCAAACATGGGTTTGTTTAATGACGTGGTGGTTTTAACAGAGGTAAGAGACTTTGTGCAGCTCAGCTGTTGTCCTGCAGCTGTCAACAACTGTTTCGAACAACAAAACAAAAACTGTGAGGCAGTTGTTTCAGACTGACTTAGTTCCCACCACATCGGCCATCTCCTGAGGGATCACAGGCACAGTGTGCTGCAGAGAACAGTGGCAGGTGCTCAGCCCCATGCAGAGCTGTGCGTCCATTGCCATGTTGCTGTGGCTCGTTCCAAGGGCAGTGAAGCCAAGGTCTTCCCCCCCTCAGGTGGCTGTAGAAGGAGACTGAGGAGGAGGATCACACTCTGTTCTCTTTGTCCCCATCTCCCCAGGGAAGAGTAACCCCTACTGCGAGGTGACCATGGGCTCCCAGTGCCACATCACCAAGACCATACAGGACACCCTCAACCCCAAGTGGAATTCCAACTGCCAGTTCTTCATCAAGGACCTGGAGCAGGACGTGCTCTGCATCACAGTGTTCGAGCGGGACCAGTTCTCCCCGGATGGTGCGTAGGGGCTGCCAGGGGGATTTTCCAGTCTCCTGCTTTGAGGAGGTGCATTCGTGCTGAGGCAAATCCAGGGGAATGGGTTGGGCTGGAACTTTAAAGTTACCCCAGATTTGAACCCGTTTGCATACTGGGAGATGACTCACCCTTTCTCCCTGGTGGAGTTGTGCCAGTATGAGTGGAAAAAGAGTCCAGCTCTCTCTGGTTTTGGGTAGTTTCTTTTCTTGTGCAACTTGGCAACAACTAAAGTGTGGTTTTTAAGTCTCCAAGAACCTCTGGATGCTGTTTGCAAACGGATTGATTCCTGCAGGAGAAAGAGAAATGCCTCCACATTCCTGTTCTGTGCAATAACAGGGGCAAAAATGAACCCAGGATTCCAAACCCAACAGAGTCATGGAATGGTTTGTGTTGGAAGGGACTTTAAAGATCACATAGTACCAACCCCTTCTGTGAGTAAGGGCACCTTCCCCCAGGCCGGGTTGCTCCAAGCCCTGTCCAACCTGCCCTTGGACACTTCAGGGACAGGGAGTACACAACCTCTCCAGTTCATATTTCATAACCTGGGATAACACGTGGAGCATCAAAGAGTGTGTTTTGGAGCCATCATCTTTCAGGCAACGTTTGGATAGGACTGGCACTCCCATGGCCAGCATTAGTTGGCCCACTGAGCTCATTGCTGTTGCGAGGCACTGCTTGGCTGTGGCATCTCCAGAGGGTTCACACTCAGGTTTAACAGTGCAGCAGCTTTTGGCCTTTTTCTGACATATCATCAAATCCAGAAGTCACTGAAGTGAGGCAGCTGTGAATTCCATAGGGGGTTTTCTGCCCATTTACTTTGAATGTTGCTGCTGTGTAACATGGTCTGGCCAAATCCTCTTCTGTGCAGCTTGGCAGCCTTTGGCCCTCTTCAAGTGCAAAACCAGAGTTAGGCTGAAGACTTGTTTCTCCTTTTGTTGTGTGTGGGTGGAAGTTTAGTTCCTTCCACAAACTCCGGTTTCCTTGCGGAGTAACCCAATTGTGCCATTTCTGAGCATTCCCTCTTTTTGCCTTCCAGACTTCCTGGGCAGAACAGAGATCCGTGTGGCAGACATCAAGAAGGATCAGGGTTCAAAGGGGCCAGTCACGAAGTGTCTCCTCCTGCACGAAGTCCCCACGGGAGAGATCGTTGTGCGGCTGGACCTGCAGCTGTTTGATGAGCCGTAGGAGGGGAGGCAGCGCTGCCTTTCAGTCGAGGTCACTGCGATCCGTGTCTGCAGGAGCTGTCACAGAGTCCTTGCTGGTGTGGCAGGAAACCACTGCTCGCCCTTCACGCCTCAGAGGGTTATCAAAGCAAACAGGAGCATCTTTGTGCCTTGATAATTCTCACTGAAAACACGAGTCCCAGTTTAGTGAGGAGATCTCCCTCAATCTCAATGTGGAACTTGGCGTTGGTTTCCGGGGTGGATGAAACAACCCTGTTGTTCCTTGTGCTCCAGTAGGAATGGCTGGCAAACCACAGAGGTGGCTGTGCTTGCTGCAGTTGCCCTGCTCTTGGATTTCCATGGAGAAGGCAATGTTGGGATGTCTGGGAGGCTTTCTGCAGGGTTTTCCCCATGAAGGAATTCTGTGCCTGGTGCTCAGCAAAGTGGGGTGTAAATGGGACGTGAATGGAAGGAGCAGTTTTGCAGCACGAAGATCTTGGAAGATCTTCATGATGGTACTGAAAAGACTTGGAAAATAAATAGTCTATATCTATAAACAGAGAAGATTCTATTAACAAACCACTTCATGACTCGCATTGCCCCTGACAATACATGACATCCAGGCCTCCTGCACAGAGATGAATTGCACTCCAGAAGAGCCCAGCCCCTCAGTACCTTTGGAAGTTGCTGTTGTCCACAGGACTGTAAATGTTGGCACAGGAAGCCAAGGGCTGAGCACAGAGTCCTGCTGTATGTCCTGCTGTACCACTTGGATACCCCTCTACTGCTGCTGCTCAGGCGGGTGACCCGTCACCTGCAGTGGGGAAGGAAAAAACAATCATGGCTCCAGCTCCGGAAGGAAATTCCCAGCCCAGAGAGTGTAGGTGCAAAGCAATCAGTGGTGCCCAGGCAGTGGATTGTGCTGGGCTCACCTGTGTGAGACACGCTGTGATGGCATCGGGGCAGCAGCCTCTGGCAGCTTCCAGAGGTTGGTGGCTGTGCTGGGTGTCACCAGAGGCAGAGCTTGGGAGGGTGCAGAGCAGGGAACCCCAAAGCCTTGTCCCCCGGGGGTGTGCCAGGGCTTCCCCATCCCTTCAGCTCCATGGACACACACGTCCAGGCCCACATCCCTGTCTGGCAAAGCACCGGCTCCAAGCGGGCACTTGCGTCTGGTGTTCCCGAAGCACCTGCGTGAGGGCTTTGCTGAGTCTGGACTCGGGAGGGAAAAGAGCCCTGAGAGTCAAATTCCTCTTTGTTCTGCTTGGCCTCATTAGTTCATGCCCTGCCACACATGCACTGGTATTTTTGTAAGGACTTCATTCCGGATGGGAGGTGCCAGCCTGTGTCATTCGCATGTGAACGTTCTCGTGGAGCCTGTCGTTGGGTTTTGGTGTTCCTTGCATGTCCTTTCAGTCCTGGTCCCCACCTCTCCTGTGTCGGTGGTGTTCTCTAGCACTACAAGTCTTATTGGTTTCCATTAGGAAATTAGGATATATCCATAACAGGTAGGTAGATCCGTATGGTAATAAGTGTAAACTGTGCTGGGAAGTGTCTCTGTATTATAATTTCCTAAAAGACCACTGTAATGTTTCAAGCAATGGGAAGGAAAAAAATGTATGTTGGAGGGACAACAAAGTTTACATTTCATACTTTTCAGAATCGCTTTATTATTTATTTATTGAAGATAGTGTAGAATTTTGTATCAGAAATGACAGACATACTTATGTATTTTTTGAAACAAAACAGAGATACACACTTTAGTTAGAAACTTTCAACTGACCACGTTTTAGAGGGAGTGTAACTTCCTAGGCATGCATTTGTTTACCACTAACTGGCTGAAAACACAATTAAGAGAACTTTAAGTTTCTATTTTTCAATGTTGTTAAGAAAATTGTTTCAATTAAAATATGTAAATAGTACTAAACCCATGCTTTCCTAATTCCATATCAAGACATTTTATTAAATATAATGTATATGAAAATACACATTGTTGTGGTAGGATAAAAAAAGGTGATAAAATCTATTACTGGAGTAACATTAAATGTCATTGTCTAACCTTTGATCGCTGTCCTAATTTTACTGAGCTGCCAGCAGGGGTTTCTAAAGTGGCATCACCTTCTGATGGGGTCATTTCAGCAGCACTGGGGACAGTAACACCCGGACGGACAGACAGACAGGACACGAAGCCCGTGGAGCCCCAGGAGCTGCACCTGCCCGAGGCTCAGCTGGGGCTTCACTGCAGGCTCAGGGACAAGGATGGCTGTGGAACAGGGGAGTCAAACTATTGTCTACCTGGACAGTGCCCTGAGCCCCGGGACCCCCAGACCCACTCCCATGCCCCCAGACCCACTCCCACACCCCCAGACCCGCTCCCCACACCCGGGTACCCCCAGACCCACTCCTACACCCCCAGACCCGCTCCCA
>VWZG01002130.1:112722-139670 GCA_013396735.1 Grallaria varia
CGGACAGCGGCGGCGGCTCCAGGTGAGGCGGGGCGGTGGCAGGCAGGTATGGGACGGGGATGGATGGAGGGAGGGATGGATGGAGGGACGGACAGACACGCACAGACAGACACACACACACACAAGAGACAGACACACAGGCACACAGACAGACACACAGGCACACAGGCACACACACAGACAGACGCATAGGCACACAGTCACACACAGACACACACACAGGGCTCCGAGGGGCTCAGCCCCGCTCCCCTCCCCGTCCCCACCCGCTCGGGAGGGGCCACGGCTCTGCCGACGGTTCCTTAAGCACTAATGTATTTAATATTGGCTACGGAGCTACAGGATAAGGCACTTTCGAAGCGGTAATTGAATAACAAGTGTAGTCAGTGATCTTTCCATTTAGGTAGTAGTGACGCAGGTTTTTATGGCCACATAAAACTCAGTTATTATCTTTGTCTGCCACCTAGAGGGAAAGAAATCATCAATTATATATCGTAAACCAAATATCCCCTGTGTTAATGAGGTCCATTATGACAAGCTGATGACTCAACAAGTAACATGGATCAAAATCAACTGAAAACATTGATTGATCCAGTCCAAGAACGTGCCGTTTTCCTTGTCTGGGTTAGGGGAGGACATATAAATACTGTTTTGTCCTTAATTAACCTTGATTGGACCTAGTTTTTTTGTTTGGAAATTGAGTCAGCAGAGGGGACATTGCCCTCTCTGAGTCTTTGGCACCAGTGATCCAGCATTTCCCTTAGGATTTATTTCCATGGATAAAGGGGGGTTAGCTGTCTTTGGTGGGTGCAGTTTGTGTTACATTCTTCAGCTTTGATCTTACATAAAGACTGACTTGTTTTGTCACCTGCTAACCTGTTCCTTTTGCCCTTTTCCCAAAGAATCCAGAAGCACTGACGCTGCTGACCGAGGGAAGTACTGACCACTGTTGATCTGAGTTCCAGGTGTACCCCCGTAGCTGGAAACAGCGAAGGAGTCTGGCCACTGCTGGGGAACAGGAGCTGGCCTAGATGAGTGTGTAACCTCAGCGCTGCTGCAGATGTTGCTGTGACAGACCAGAAGCGTGCTGTGGTGACGTCCTTTGGGAACATACCAGGTTGTAGGTGTTGAGGCACTGGGATCCATGGGAGTGGGGAATTCAGTTGCTGCTGAATGTCGGAACAGGGGGGAAAAGGGAGAGATTTGTTTCAGCAGTTACCACTCAGCATAAAGAGTATTTCCAATTCATATTGCCCTGAGTTTGCTGATAGGCAATAAAGGCAATAAAATAATTAATGAAAAAATAAAGGCAAAAAAAATTCCTTTCAGGAGTTCTGCAGTGCAGAGCAAACTTGTGCTGCCATTGTCATACCAGAAGAAAACTATACTGTGAATTAATTTTCATTTACAATGTAATACTACTTCAATATTAATTAATTAGAAGTGCAGATTAATGGCATTAAGCTGAAGGGGAGGGCAGGGTTAGGTGGGATATTGGGAAGAAATTCCTGGGCTGTGAGTGGGGGGAGCCCTGGCACAGGGTGCCCAGAGAAGCTGTGGCTGCCCCTGGATCCCTGGGAGTGTCCAAGGCCAGGTTGGACCGCTCTTGGAGCACCCTGGGCTGGTGGAGGGTGTTCCTGCCATGGCAGGGGGTGGAACAAGAGGATTTTTAATGTCCCTTCCAACCCAAGTCCTTCTGTGATTCCATGAGTCTATGGTTTCGATAGATGTCTGTAAAAGAAATTGATATTGTATGCTGAATTTGGGTAGGGATTTCTTTAATATAAGAATTATACTAATATATAGGTATGTATTAAATTCTCTAATTTCCTTAAAAAAGCTTATTTAACACAGTTTTGATACAAATGTGTTTCTAGGCTGTTTATAATGTAACTGCCCCTGAAGAAACACCCCATGTCTCTGTGACATGCTGACCAACACCATGGGGCACCGTTTGGTGGGACGGGGAGCCCTGATCCCAAGGAAGCTGAAGCCGTTTCTCTGCAGGATGTTGTCGGGTTACAAACCCAAAAACGATGTCAAGGACTCTTACAAAATCCTGCAGCTGGAGGAAGGATGTTCCCTCGAAGAGGTCAGGAACTCCTACCGATCCCTTGCCAAGAAGTACCACCCTGACAGCAGCTCCAGCACGGCCGACCCCGCCGCCTTCATAAGGCTGGAGGAGGCCTACAGGGTCGTGCTCAGCGACGTGGCAGCCAAGCAGCAGCCCGGCGAGAACAGCGAGGAGGAGGAAGACCAGTTCAAATCCAAATCCCTGCAGCACAGGCACTACCTGAGTTACGAAGGCGTCGGCATCGGAACACCGAGCCAGAGGGAAAAGCAGTACATGCAGTTCCGAGTGGACCGTGCCACGGAGCAGGTGCTGGAGTACCGGCAGCAGAGGCTCGAAAACAGCTACGCAGGCACTGACCTGATGAGAGCCAAAGATGTGAAGGAGAGCAAAAAGGTGAAGATAACTCAGGCGGTGGAGCGGTTGGTGGAGGACCTCATCCAGGAATCCATGGCCAAAGGAGACTTCGACAACCTCAGCGGCAAAGGAAAACCTCTGCAGAAATTCTCAGACTGTCCCCACATCGACCCCATGACCCACAACCTGAACAGGATCCTCATTGACAACGGGTACCAGCCTGAGTGGATCCTGCTGCAGAAGGAGATCCGGCAAACCATCGAGCAGCTGAGGAAGAGCGTGGTGGCCTCGAGGAGGAAGCTGGGAGAGCCCATGACACCGTTGGAGCAGAAACAGTGGAATCAGATCTGTGAGCAGTTCATGGAAGACATCAGGAAACTAAACAAGAGAGTTGACAACTTCAATCTGGTCGTTCCCATTCTGAGCAGGCAGATGGTGCACTTCAGCCCAGAGAAGGAAATCGTTCGAGCACAAAAGACTTACAAGGCTCTGAGGGGAGAGGCTTCTCATTCAGACACGAAGGAAAGCCAGGGGGAAGATGGTAAAAGGTTTGGGTGGAAGTCTTCTCTGTTTAAGTGGTTAAACCTCACAGTGAAATAATGTAACACTAATTCCTCTGTCTTGTGAAGATTTTGAATGCACTTTATTAATGAAATGTTGCACTAGAGAAATTTCAGATAAACTGAAAATGTCGAATCCACGCTGGTACACCAGCTAAAATTTGGTTGTTAAATGGCCATTTGCATTACAAATAATGGATTTATTTTTAAATATTATTAAATTAAATGTGCCATTCTGGGCTGTGGTAGAGTTAATTCTTGTCTCTGAGCAGGGTTTGCACAGCACCAAGGCCTTTTCTGCCCCTCACACCTCCCTTGTGGTTAAACCACAGCAGGAACAAAACCACTATTCTCTTGCAGGTCATTTTGCTTCTGCTTAAAACCAAATTAATGCTTCACTTTAGCACGGAGTGTAATCACTTTTACATCTGTTATCTCTTCAAAAGGGGAGATTGAGGCTTAGAAAAACACATTAAAGTGGAGGCAAAAGTATTGCTGTGCCGTCTTAGTTTGACCATTTTTAAATACTTAGCAGCTTGTAAATTGTTGGCAGGTTCAGTGCATGTTTTTCAAAAGTACAGTCATCTCTTTGAGGCCGGGTTGGACAGGGCTTGGAGCCACCTGGGATAGTGGAAGGTGTCCCTGCCCATGGCAGGGGATGGCACTGGATGCCCCGTCCAACCTGGCCTGGGACACTCCCAGGGATCCACGGGCAGCCACAGCTTCTCTGCCCACCCTGTGCCAGGGCCTGCCCACCCTCCCAGCCACCAATTCCTTCCCAATATCCCATCTATCCCTGCCCTCTGGCAGTGGGAAGCCATTTGCCCACCCTGTGCCAGGGCCTGCCCACCCTCCCAGCCACCAATTCCTTCCCAATATCCCATCTATCCCTGCCCTCTGGCAGTGGGAAGCCATTCCCCTTGTCCTGTCCCTCCATCCCTTGTCCCAAGTCCCTCTCCAGCTCGTGGAGCTCCTTTATGCACTGGAAGGGGTTCTCAGGTCTCCCTGGAGCCTGCTCTTCTCCAGAGTGACCCCTCCCCTCCAACTCTCCCGGCCTGTCTTCAACAGCTGTGTGGATGAATGTCTGTTTATTTCAATAATTTATTCTTGTTTATAATGAAGACTGTAAATTAAACACACTTTTCTGGAAGTTCACTTCTTTAAAAGACTGCATTTAGCTTCTCATTATGATCTACAGGAATTGGGTCTGAATTACTGTTCCAGCCGGTCCAGTGGGAGAGTTAAAGAGCAAGTTGAATTCATTGCACAAAAGTAAACAGAAAGGGGTTTGCAGTAAATGCAGCTTTGCTGGAAGACAGTTTGGCTGATGATGAAGTGAAGCATCACCAGTTTCAATACTGAAGTTGCCATAATGGATGAATCAGCAGAGTGAGGAATTTTGATGTTCTTATTCAGCCTCCTTGGGTTTAAATGGAGTAGGTGTGACCTGACTCCAGCACTTCACATCAGCCTGACCCTGCTGGCATTGAAACTGCCAGGCACAAAAATCCACTTCTTCAACATATATGGTGATGATGGGAAAATAATTTATATTTCTATTTTCCCCAGGTGTGTGAAGAAGTACATTTTTGCAGGGCTGGTCTATGATTTTGTTGCTCTGAGCTCACCAAATCTTAAGAGTGGTATTTAGTAAGTCTTCTAGAATAAGTATTGAGTAAATCCTTCTAGAACCAGGAATACCAACTGCTGCATAAGAAAAACCTGGGAGGGAATGGCCTTCAGAAGGAATTTGTCAAACTGCCACAGACTGTGAATTTGAACTTGACACATACTACTTCTATCACTGACCTCAGAAGGGTGACATCACTGCTGATTCCAGGTCCAGAGATGTATTGATTGTTCTCAGAAGTTCCATGTGTTTGTTTAGTGAATGTAGGGCTTGTGGTTTGAAAGGCTTCACTAGGTGACATCTTAATATGAAGAAAATGGTGATTTATAGATATTATTAAGATACATTAGTTGAGGTATCAGTTTTTCTCAGGGTGGGGAGTATTTTCTTACCCAACAACATGGTGGATCTTTCGAGCACCATTATTGAGCTGTACAATTATCCATGTCCGTGCTTTCCAAGGAAAGGAAGGGACAAACAAGGGGGAATGAATTAAAACTGAAAGAGGTATTTAGATTGGATATTCGGAAAGAATTCTGCACTTCTGTGACAGTGTAAATGTCAAGGCCTGCTGAGCATCTCTCTGTTTCAGAGTAATGACCTCTCAGGATGGATGTGGAGATACAGAGAAGGCTCCGAGGAGAAGGAACAAAAGGAGAAGCAAGAGCAGGGAATCTCGTGAGGGGAAAGGACAAGTGGTGAATCTTTATTCTTAGCAGGAGAAGCTGCCCCTCTGAGGGAGTGGGGCAGTGTGGTGACTGCAGTGGGGCACAGTCTGCACACACTGCTGAAGGGGAAAAGGAGGGGAGCTGAGAGCAGAGGGCTCGGAGCTGACTTTTAGTGGGATTTCAGTGGGATTTCATGGGGCCACAGCTCGTCATGGGACGAGGAACTGAATATTTCATGGCCCTTCTGTTGCATCTCTGGGCCTTTCCCACAGTGCCCCTTTTCTTACTTCAAGCCCCACATGGCACAGCTTGATACTATTTATATTTACATTCTTTAGGATGCGCCATCCCTGGAAGCGTCCAAGGCCAGGCTTGGAGCGCCCTGGGCTGGTGGAAGGTGTCCCTGCCCATGGCAGGGGGTGGCACTGGGTGGGCTTTGGGGTCCCTTCCAGCCCAAACCATTCCATGGTTCTTTTAATCCCACTGACTGCTTTTTTAATTCCATTTGCTTATATTAAACCAGACACGGGGCTGAGGCGGTCTGGGGGTGAAGTTTATCAGTTCCAGCGGGGTACCTGGTGGAAAATATTAACGCTGGCGCTGTTTGTGGCAGTGGAGGAGGGCGGGGGTCGGCAGAGCTGTTCGGGAGGTGCCTGAGGGGCCGTGAGGGGCGGCCATGGCGACAGAGCCGGGCGGGAAGGGCCTGAGGGGCCGTGAGGGGCGGCCATGGCGACAGAGCCGTGCGGGAGGTTCCTGAGGGGCGGCCATGGCGGCAGAGCCGGGCGGGAGGGGCTGTGAGGGGCGGCCATAGCGGCACAGCCGTGCGGGAGCTGCCCGAGGTTCCTGAGGGGCGGCCCTGGCGGTACAGCCGTGCGGGAGGGGCGGCTGTGGCGGCAGAGCCACGCACAACGTTCCAGGGGGACAGCCATAGCGGGCGGACCCGCCCTGAGGGGCGAGGGCGGGGCTTGGGGAGGTGGGAGTGCACTGGTCCCGCCCTTTCCCTTCCCGCCCACGGGGAGGAGGCGGGCCTTGCCGCCGCACTGACCAATCGAGGCGCTCCGTCCTCACCCAGCCCACGGCTGACGCGAGGCGCTCGCTTCTGATTGGCGAGCGCGCGCGTCACTCACGGGGCTCAGCGCCCACAGGCGGAAGAGTCGCGCCCAGGAGTGGGTACGTGGGGCCGGGGCGAGGGGATCGGGATCAAGATTGGGATTGGGATTGGGATTGGGATCGGGATCTAGGCTGGGAATGGGACCCGGAGGGCACCCCCCCGCCGGTCCGCGGCACTCCAGGTGTGTCGCGGGCTGAGCTCACCCGCGGAGGCGCCGGCGGTGCCGCGCGCGGAGTTTGGGCTCTGTAGGTGAAATTTGGGGGGGGAAAAAAAACCTGACTTCGTCTGAATGACAGTTTGTTCTGAGCGTTGCGGTTCTTGAGGGAACTCTGGGTGCGGGTCGGGGTGCCGTGCCGTGCTCGACCGGGAATGCCGCGCACGTGGCGGGAGTGGCCTCGGGAGCCCCGCAGGATGGCTCTGGGGACGCGGAGTGGCCTCGGGAGCCCCGCAGGATGGCTCTGGGGACCCGGGAGTGGCCTCGGGAGCCCCGCAGGATGGCTCTGGGGTCCCTTCCTGCCGCTCTCAGGGCTCCAGACTGTCCCAGCGCTCCCACGGAGCCCTCGCCTTGCTCCGGGGCTCAGCGTCGCATTCCTGTGAAGGGAGAGATCCCGGAATGGTTTGGGTGGGAAGGGACTCGAAGCCCGTCCCATTGGCAGCCCCTGCCGTGGGCAGGTACCTCTTCCACCAGTCCGGGTTACTCAGGACCACATCCAGCCTGGCCCTGGGCACTCCCAGGGACGGGGCAGCACAAAGAATGTAAATGAAAATACCATCGCTTTTTAATAATTTTGCCACACAGCCTTGTTTTTGTGTGAGTTCCTTTAAAACTTCCTTTCTTCCCTCCTTCTGNGCATTCCTGTGAAGGGAGAGATCCCGGAATGGTTTGGGTGGGAAGGGACTCGAAGCCCGTCCCATTGGCAGCCCCTGCCGTGGGCAGGGACCTCTTCCACCAGTCCGGGTTACTCAGGACCACATCCAGCCTGGCCCTGGGCACTCCCAGGGACGGGGCAGCACAAAGAATGTAAATGAAAATACCATCGCTTTTTAATAATTTTGCCACACAGCCTTGTTTTTGTGTGAGTTCCTTTAAAACTTCCTTTCTTCCCTCCTTCTGCTTTTCTGTAATACTTAAAAATTAGACAGCACAGCCCAGTGCTGGGGGCTTGGGAGAACTGGAAGTGAAACTGCAGGGAATTGCTGAAATAAGTGGGAAAATGACAGTGGACTTCATAGGAATGTTCACAGAAGCTCCCGAATTGCTTTCCATCCTCTGTGCACCAGGTTGAAGCATATTCTCATGGGTTGCGTGTGGAAGATGCATCTTCTTCATGGAAAACCTGAGTTTTCTTCTTGACTTCAAGTTTCTTCTCTTCCCTCCTTTGTATCTTTTTCCTTTGGGGACAGGACGTTCTGTCCTTTCCTAACCTGATGATATTCCACTTTTCTTGGTATTTCCTTGCAGCTGCTTTAAATATTTTGTTGAGGTGAAATCAGTTCATGTTGGGAGAGAAAAGCTGATTTTCAGGTGAAAGTGTTGAGCTGCTGGTGTGTTTTCTGTGTGAATCACACTCAGGTGGGTTTGCCCTGAGTGCTGGCCTCTGCCAGGGCTGGTTTTCAGCCTCTTCAGGGCCTGCAGTTTGCTCTTGCAAAGGCGTTTTGTTCCCTGGACATGAGCGAGGAATGTCTCCCGGAGCAGTGGGAGAACCTGTCTGCCCTTGGAGAGGGGAGGAGGCTCATTGTGGGAAGGGCATTGAAGGGCAGCCGAGGGCTTTGCCTGTTTCCTCCTGGGAAGTGTGTGGGTGGAAGTTTGAAGCAGAGAGTGAGTTTTATGCCTTTATCCAGGTAAGAAATTCCAGCTGAAAGGATCTGCCTCCACCAGAGGAGCAGGATGGAACTGGGCTAACACCTGTCCTTGTGTCCGTGTTAATCCATGTGAGGACGAACTTCAGCCTGGCTCTTGTGGTTCTTGTGGAGCCTCAGCTGGTTTTTCACAGTGAAAAACAGCTTATTATTTTCTTCTTTTTCTTCTGTGGGTGTTGGGAACTACAGACATGGATCATGGAATGCTTTGGGTTGGGAGGGACCTTAAAACTCACCCAGTGCCACCCCCTGCCATGGGCAGGGACACCTTCTGCTGTCCCAGGTTGCTCCAAGCCCTGTCCAGCCTGACCTTGGACACTTCCAGGGATGGAGCAGCCATCCTTAAAGGGACTCCAGGAGAGCTGGAGAGGGACTGGGGACAAGGGATGGAGGGACAGGACACAGGGAATGGCTTCCCACTGCCAGAGGGCAGGGATAGATTGGATATTGGGAAGGAATTGCTGGCTGGGAGGGTGGGCAGGCCCTGGCACAGGGTGGGCAGAGAGGCTGTGGCTGCCCCTGGATCCCTGGAAGTGTCCAAGGCCAGGTTGGATGGGGCTTGGAGCACCCTGGGCTGGTGGAAGGTGTCCCTGCCCATGGCAGGGGGGGGCACTGGATGGGCTTTGGGGTCCCTTCCAACCCAAACCATTCCATGATCCGTGTGTCTGTAGTTTTGGCTGCGGGTCTGCAGTGAGCCAAATGCCTCTGGTTTGTCACTAATGTTTGGAAACCCCTAAATAATGAAGGCAGGGGTTTGTGCAGTGGGTGGTATCCATAAAACATTGATCAGCACTGACTTTGCACAGGGGGAAAGGCTTTGCCAGGATAAATGCAAGTCAGTTTGTGGACTGGAAGTTGGCTTAATTATATCAACATTACAACCCTTGTAGCTGGTAAAGCAAAGGATGTGTGCCCTTTAAACCAAAGAAAGGAAGGGTTGGCTTTTCTGTAGTGTCAGTGTCTGTTGTGTTGGAGCAATTCTGTACAAGTTAGATTTCTTTCATGACTCATCCAGAATTTCACAGGTTGTTTCTTAAATATCACAGAGGGGGCTGAGGTGGGAAGGCCCCTCAGAGGAGAACGTGGTCCAGCCCCCCTGCTCAGCAGGGTCACCCAGAGCTGGTTCCCCAGGACTGTGTCCAGGTGGTTTTTGAATATAGCCAGGGATGGAGGGACTCCAAGAGCATCACCTGTGCCAGTGCTTGGGCACCTCTCTCTGACCAAGTGTTTCCAGGTGTCCAGAGGGACCCCCCTGTGTTCCAGTCTGTGCCTTTGCCCCTGGCCCTGGTCACCCCTGGGCAGAGCCTGGCTCTGTGCTCCTCGGGTGGCCTCACCAGAGCGGGGCAGAGGGGCAGGGTCACCCCCCAGCCTGTTGGCCACACTCCTGGCACGGCCCAGGGCACCATTCCTGGTACCAGGGCACGTCTCAGGGTCACCTCAGTGCCCACCAGGACCCCCAGGTCCCTTTCCAGCAGCACGTCTTGGTGGGGAGGTTGTTCCTGGGTGCTGCTGTTGGCACTTCCCTTGCTGAACTCCCAGAGGCTCCTGCCAGGACATTTCTCCAGCCTTTCAAGGTCCCTCTGGCTGGCACACGGGTGGAGAGTGGAAAAGCTGATGTGTCTGAAATCCCTTTTCCCTCTGGCCTTGCTTGACCTGCTCTGAGGATTGCAGCAGAACTTTATGTTTGAAGGAGGTGATTTTACTTAAATATATGAATGTATTATTAAAATGGTCCATTAAGGGAGAGGATTCCAAAGCACAAGAGGAAGAAATACAGCCTCAGTCATTCTGAGAAGGATGCAAAGTGTGTTCACAGGCAAGGGAATAACTTCTGTTTTGTTCAGTGGGGAGAAGCAATAGCACGGCCAGGTTGGGCAGGGCTTGGAGCAGCCTGGGCTGGGGGAAGTGACAGACACATCCCTGGTTTGGAGAGGAGCAAAGTCCAGGTGGAACAATTTGAAAAGTGGAGAACAAGGAAGGGCCAGATGGTTGAGCCTAGATACTGTACAGAAGTAAAATAATTTTGGAGTGATTGATTTTCCTATTCAAAGTAGCCTCACAACTATGGATTTCTGGAACTGCGTTCAGGAGGACAAACCTTTTGATCTTATTCACAGGAGGTGACCTGTGTTTGTAATTTTAGCCACACTATTTATTCATTTTTATTTCACTTCTGTAGAATTCTAATTGTTGGTATAAACCAGAAATATGTTCTCCATCAGTCTGTGCTGTAACATAATCCTCAAGGACATTTGTTAGTCTTTAACAAGTGGCTGGAAATGAATTGTGGAGGTTGGGAAGATACAGAAGCTGGCAATACTAAACCAAAATAGAATGGTGCTAAAGGAGTTGTGAATCAGTTAATTAACTTGGCTTTCCTCTTCCCACATCTAAAGTTCTCTGTGACCTTCTCTCTGTGCAGCAAGACCTTCTTTACCCTCGGTATCAGTTGATCTGCTGAGTTGGTCTCTTTTTCCTTGTGTTAGAAAGGCATTGTGTTATATTATCTTCTAATTTGGAGACTGAGAGTATTGGTATCTAATCCACAATCCTTGACATGATTTAAAGACTTAAAGTTTTGGGGTTGTGTGATGATTTTCTCTTGTAATTCTGTTGAAGGTAGGTTGTTTTTAAAATATATCTCAGTAAAGCATCCATAGAGTTCATCATGGAATCATGGAGTGGTTTGGATTGGGAGGGACCTTAAAATCATCTTGTTCCATGGGCAGGGAACCTTCCACTAGGGGAAGTGGAAGTTCTCTATGATATACTTAATTCTGGACAAAAGGCCCCACGTTGTGAAAATCACTCATGAAAATTGTCCAACATCTCCAGATGTTACTGATCTGTATTTGGCTGCGCTCCAGGTACTTGGGACACGGCCGTTCATGGAAAAATTCATGTGCAAGGACCAGAGAAGCAGGGCAGTGTGATCTGGGAGGAGATGGCCGGGTTCCTGGACAACTTCCGCTGGCCGGAGTGCGAGTGCATCGACTGGAGCGAGCGCAGGAACGCCGTGGCCTCCATCGTGGCCGGGGTGCTGGTGAGCCACGGCACGGGGGGCACCACAAATACCCACAGCTGGGCTTCACAGCGGGGCACTCTGCCCCTTCACTGCCCCTCAGGCCATCCAAAGGGGGCACAAACGTGGGCAAGGGCCTGCAGGGGCACCATCTGAGGGCACTGAGGGCACCTGGGGTGTCCAGCTGGAGAAGGGGACACTGAGGGGACACCTCAGTGCAGGGACACCTTCCTGGGGAGGGGCAGAGGAGGACACTGAGGGGACACCTCAGTGCAGGGACACCTTCCTGGGGAGGGGCAGAGAAGGAGACTGAGGGGACACCTCAGTGCAGGGACACCTTCCTGGGGAGGGGCAGAGGAGGGGCAGGCACTGATCTCTGCTCTGAGGGGACCTGAAGTTGTGTCAGGGGAGGTTTAAGTCGGATATTAGAAAAGGTTCTTCCCCAGAGGGTGGTGGGCACTGCCCAGGCTCCCCAGGGCAATGGGCACAGCCCCGAGGCTGCCAGAACTCCAGGAGCCTTTGGATGATCCTCTGGGGCACAGGGGGTGACCCTTGGGGATGGGCCTGTGCAGGGCCAGGAGTTGGACTGATGGTCCTTGGGGGTCCCTTCCAACTCAGCATCTCCTGTGACTGTGCAGTGCCATTCTGTGATTCTTTGAAGTCTCATTCTGGGATTGTCACAGTGTTTTTACAAGTCCCACGATGTTGCTGCTGCTGAACCATTTCTGCTCCATTTTCTTTTTAAAAAAACTGTCTCATGAATCTCCCGCGTGGTTAGATCTGTTAGAACACCTCTGTTCTGCATCATCTGTACCTCATCTGTGCTTAGAGGCTTCATGTTCTTAAGGCTGCACAGGGAGTGTCATAGAATCACAGAAGGTTTGGGTTGGGAGGGACCTTAAACCAGTGCCACCCCCTGCCATGGGCAGGGACACCTTCCACCAGCCCAGGTGGCTCCAAGCCCTGTCCAACCTGGCCTTGGACACTCCCAGGGATCCAGGGGCAGCCACAGCTTCTCTGGGCATAAATTTATCCATACCGTGATCCTTCATTTGAACAGAAATTTGACTGATTCCCAAACACTCCTCCAGAAATGGCAGCATTGAGGTTTGTGCAGAACTTGCCCCTGAAACACATTTAGACTTAGCAACTTTCCACAGAGTTTGTGCTTATTAAAAGCCAGGTAACCCTGTGCTGTCCCTGAACACTGGCCCTGGTTTCCATGCCTCTGTCCCTTCCAGGTTTATCACAAGGCTGTGTTTTGTTCCCAGTTTTTCACAGGCTGGTGGATCATGATCGACGCCGCCGTGGTTTATCCCAAGCCGGAGCAGCTGAACCACGCGTTCCACACCTGTGGGGTCTTCTCCACACTGGCCTTCTTCATGTGAGTGGCTACAGAGGGGGTCTGATCAACTGAACACGAGCTGTTCAACCCAAGTTTGACAAGGCAGTATGTCTAGTATGGATAATTCACAGAATTGTGGAATGGGTTGGGTTGGAAGGGACCTCAAAGCCCACCCAGTGCTACCCCTGTCATGGGCAGGGACACCTTCCACCAGCCCAGGTGGCTCCAAGCCCCATCCAGCCTGGCCTTGGACACTTCCAGGGATGGGGAATCCAATACTTAATTTAATACCTCAGTATTGATGCATTTCCCCCTATTTTCAAACCATTTTTGCAGCTTTTCCTTGCCCAAAACTTCCTCAAGTGGGAGAGGTATTAGTCTGGCTCTTGTCTTGGAGATGTAAATCTGGAAGCTTGAAGGAGAAATAACAACTTCTATTGAATCATCCAATATTGGCAGGGAAAAAGGAGGAGTTTGGATTTGTGTCTATAAAGAATGCCAAGGAATTTTTTCCAGAATTTGTAATCTATAACTTTAAATTGATTTTCTAATAATCTGAAGTGTATCCCCTGTTTTTGTTGCTAGGATAAATGCTGTATCAAATGCCCAGGTGAGAGGAGACAGCTACAGTGATGGCTGCTTAGGAAGAACAGGTAAATGAACTCAAAGTCACACGGACTTGAAGGACTTATTTTTGTGTTGGGGTTTTTTCCCAAGTGGTGGTGAAACAATCCAAAGATAAGGAATAGGAGAGAATTCTGTGAATGGATTTCTTTGCAGAATTAACCCTTAGAGATAAGTGCTGGCTTTGTTAAAAAGGTGATCTTGGAAAAAGTCAACTGCTGGATATCTTGGCTTCCTAAACTTTGCTCTGCAAATCCTGAATAGCTGCTGGAAGAACTCAATTCCTGCCTTGGGGTGGGCTCTGGAGCAGACATTCCTTAGGAATGTATCCCTGACACCCCACTCCCTCTGTCACCTGCTGTGTGCTGTCCATGGACATGCTGTCCTCTCTGCTTCCATTCATAATTCCTGTCCTATTTCTCAGGTGGATCCCAGCAGCCTTTTCCCTGGGATTTGTAAATGCCTCAGTGGAAATCTGGTGGGATTTACTGATACTTGAACTGGCCTATGATGCTTTTTTTGTCATGAGCCAGCTCAAGCAAAAAAGAATATTTTTCCTTTCCCAGGAGTGAGCAGGTGGATTATTTTGTCCTTGATCCAGGGTTTAACCCTTTCCCCTTGTGCCTTCAGCAAGGCCACACGTTCCAGAGCAGCTGGGTTGCCTGTCCCCATGGATAGCAATCCACACGTTCTCAGAGGTTTTGATCTTCCTGCAGGTGCTCGAATCTGGCTCTTCATCGGCTTCATGTTGATGTTTGGCTCACTTATTGCTTCCATGTGGATTCTCTTTGGAGCATATGTGACACAGAGTAAGTTTGGTTCTTTTCCCCTCTGGAAAAGGACTTTTCCTGCCGGCTTTTGGCAGGAAATCCCAAAGGATGGGAGCGTGTGGTCTCTGACAAAACCCAAGCCGCACGGTGGAGGTTTTAGTGGGAGACTGATGCTGTGATCTGTGTGAAACCCTGCCAGTGCTAAAGGACTGAGAGTTTGTCCTTTGTCCTTCCTTTGCAGACACTAATGTGTACCCTGGCTTAGCAGTGTTTTTCCAAAACGCGTTAATATTTTTCAGGTAAGTTATCTGGGCAAATTCCCTTCTTCCTTCCAGAGGGCCTTACCTGCTTCCATACACTGACAGTCCTGGAAAATGAGTTCTTTTTTTCTACTCCCTTTGCTCAGAGCTTAGAAACAAGGTTTGATTTGCCCCTTCCCAGCGCACAGGAGGCTCTTCCTTCCCCTCACACTTCTGTTAGTGCAGCTCTCTCTGCTCCCCCTGAATTTACAGCTCTGTAACTTGGATCCAGACTGAGCTGTTGCCAGTGTCTCTGGCTAATGACATTACTGCTTTTACCTCTGTGCTACAAATACCTTGGCATCCATCCCAGCAGAACCAGGTGGGAGATCCAGCTGCCCCTTTCCAGACTATTTCACCCCAATGGCTCAGTTATCTGAGAGTTGATATTACCTACATTTCCTTCCAGTGGCTGAGCTTTCAGTTACAAAGAGTGATAATTCCATTTTCTGGGAGCATGATGGTGTGTTTTGTAACAGCACACTGGATTTATTTCAGTCAGTACTGTTAAGTCTCTCATATAACACTCTGAACTGATTTGATATCTGTGATAACTCTGTAGATGTAGAATGCCTTCTGCAATCCAGGGATTTCATTCATAAAATACACTGAAAGCATTAAATAGTGTCAGTTCCAAGATCAGTCACTGAAAAATTTCCCATCAGCTCCTTTTCTAAATTCCTGTGCTGACCCTTTTCCTTCCAGTCCCACATCAAATGTGCTGTAGGGAATGAGATCAGTGGGCTCTGGAGCAATGCCCTGGTTGGGAAATTGATGATGTTCCTGCAGGAAACGGGACTTCCTAAGTCTTGTGGGATTGCAATGGGAAACCACTGGAGGCAGATTCTGAGAATAATTTCTCTGTGCCTGAAATCTTTGGTCTTATTTAGAGTCACAGAAGGTTTGGGTTAGAAGGGACCTCAAAGCCCATGTATTCCCACTCCCTGCCATGGGCAGGGACACCTGCCACTAGTCCAGGTTGCTCCAAGCCCTGTCCAGCCTGGCCTTGGACACTTCCAGGGGTGGGGCTTTTGTAATTTGGATCTGCCTTCTCCACCACAGGATCAGTTTTCTTTCTGATTTGCTCATAAAAATGGAATTGCTTAAATTTCATCCCAGCATGACACATCACATTATGCTGATTCCAGGTCCCAGGGTGAGACTTGCTCTAGAAGTCTGTGGATCAGTCCTAGAATTCCATGAATAGCAGTTTTTTCCTTCAGAAGGGCTGTGAAACTGGTTATTTTTTGTTTGACCTTCAGCTGGCTCTCACAGCTTCAGTCATGCTCAGGAAATAAAATACAAGTACCAACGCCAGATACTGACTTGAATGCAAGTTCAGGGCTGTGGATTGCCAAGATAAGCTTTAAGGATACTGTTAAAAGTACCTCATGTATGGTCTGATTTTTATTCCCTTTATTTTTTCCCCTCAGTACTCTGATCTACAAGTTTGGAAGGACAGAAGAGCTGTGGGGCTGAGCTGCCCTTGGTCTGTTCCATAGTTACCACGTGCTTCTCTGTATGTAGATAATTTACACTTCCTTGTTCTTGGTTTGCTTTCCAAACTGGACTGAGACAAGTTCCGGGCTCTGTAAGAAGCTGCTCTGTTCCCAGGACACACTTGTGAATATGTACATAGGACTGGATCTCTTTCAAAGGGAATGGCAGCCTGCCAGGCTTTCCTGCAGGAATCTTCAGGCTTCTTCCTTCCAATCCATGGCTTTCCATCATTTCCTCTTCCAAACCTCCACCTGTGTCTGAGGCTTCAGTGAACTGCCAGTGAGCAACCAGGACAAAGCCCACCCCTGGAGCAGGGGCCATGCTGGGATAAGAGCTGATTTTAAGAATTTTATATTATTGTTCAGGTAAATATAAAGTAGCTTTTTTTTTTTCTTTTTGTAAAAAGTTCTGGGTTTTTAAGCAAGTCCCTGCACTCAGCAGGTTCTGCATGGCAAATCAAACCACTCCTGAGTCGGGATGGCTCTGGCACAAAGGACATTTGCTGGCACCACAGTCCTGGGAATTAATTTCATGCTGCTCAGTGTAAGAGATACCAACTGGTATTTAATGTATTTCCTGATACTAGAATAAAGAACTCCAACAAACCGATGCCAGTCATACTTCAGGAATATAAAGAATCACACAGGTGTCACTTTCTGCAGGGGAAGCTTTTTGCTCATAAATGAACCGTTTTTCTGCATTTGTTCCCTTCTGTACTTAAAAGGTGAATGATTCCAGTGGGGATATGAATTTATTTATTGTTCACAGTCCTACCTTGAAATAATTGCCATTTTTAGGGCTGCCCTTTGTCCCAGTGAAAATGTATTTATCTCTTAAATTCCGTGGATGTTTCCTTGACTGAAATCCAGTTTCTTCTGCGTGGAGTGCACAGAAGGGAGGACAAGGATGTTTTATAGCCTTGGGCTGATTTTGTGTATTCATTTCTCTCATGAGTTCTCTGTGGGTTTAAGATCCTTTGACTCTCCCGTGTCTCAAAGCTTTTGTAACTTCCCCTGTATCAAGTTCTGCCCCAGAGGACCCAAACTGTTGTGTGTAAGTGCTGTGCTTGGTGTCTGAAGTGTCAGTGCTCCATGTGCTCCCTGGGGGGATCTCCAGGGGCCAGAACAGGCAGCAGATCCCACTGGCTGGAGGGACCCATCCCACTTCCCCTCTGCAGAGGCACGAGGGGGTCACTGGGGCAGCCACAGCTTGGACAGCACTGGTGGTTGTAGTGTCAGAAAACTGCACTAAAGGTGAGCCCGTGTTCTCAAAACAGGGAACTCACAGGTGGCTGTGCAGGAGCTCAAGGAGGACTCACCTTTACACCAGGCCTGCACCACAGAGTAAGTAAAACCAGGCTTTTGTTTTCAGGTCTGTCAAGGTTCTTCTTCAGGGGCTTGGGAATGTTTGTTGGGTTTTTAGCAAGTGAGAAATGAGTGTGGCCTAAAGCTAATCTTAGTGACTGGGACTTGTTCTTGAAACTGGAACTTCAACAACACAGGCTGAGAGAGCTGGGGGGTTCACCTGGAGAGGAGAAGGATCCAGGGACACCTGAGAGCCCCTTGCAGGGCCTAAAGGGGCTCCAGGAGAGCTGGAGAGGGACTGGGGACAAGGGATGGAGGGACAGGACACAGGGAATGGCTTCCCACTGCCAGAGGGCAGGGATAGATGGGATATTGGGAAGGAATTCCTGGCTGGGAGGGCGGGCAGGCCCTGGCACAGGGTGGGCAGAGGAGCTGTGGCTGCCCCTGGATCCCTGGGAGTGTCCAAGGCCAGGTTGGATGGGGCTTGGAGCACCGTGGGCTGGTGGAAGGTGTGGTGGAGGCCATGGCAGGAGGTGGCACTGGGTGGGCTTTGAGGTCCCTTCCAACCCAAACCACGCTGGGATTCTTTGTGTCTTCTCCAGTAGCCCAAGCAAGTGGTTTTTAACTTTGGTCTGTTTGTGTAAAATAAGGCCTGTTTTGTGTAACAATATTTAAGACCACAGATCCCTGACAGAAGTCCAGTGTTGGGTTTAGTCAGGAATATATAGATATAGATACATACATACACCCTCCCAGGGGAGTTTTTAACCTCACTGATGCCCTGTGTTGTGCATTAACCTGTCCCTTCTGAGAGCTGGGGCTCCCCATTTGTGCCCAGCCCAGAACATGGGTGGATCAAAGCAGGTACTTTGCAGATTTATTGACAGTTCCTCCCACTCACAAGCCTGACTCAGGCTTCACAGAACTCCCTTGTGCTGCTTAATCCAGGGGCTTACATTAGTTCTGCCAGGAGACAGACACCTGCTGAAGCTTTCCAGGCCTGGAGTGTTCCTGGAAAGGCTGGAACGGGATCATCTCAGTTCCAGGCCCCTCCTGTGAGTCATGTGCAAACAACCCACCCCATTTCTTTTCTTTCTTTGAACCAATTTGTATCAAACCCAGGCAAAAATACCAATTAAACCCCATCGTTGTAGTACAGAAGTGGTTAATGTGTTGTTTTTGCTTTATTGGACACCTTCCCAACCCCACAGGAGGCTCATCACGGGCTCTTCAAGGCACTCCCACCTGAGCCAGCTTTGGTTTTGCTGGAGGGGACCAGGAGGTTTTAGTGTCTGTTAAGGGCTGACACAGTTCAAAGATGATGCTGGAGTGTGTCTGGCTGGGCAGGAGGCCGGGGTGGCTGCAGGAGCACAGTAATGCTGCCAGGAGGCACACACGGGGCTCCCGGGCAGGAGCTCTTGGCACAGCTTCAGCCCCAGGAGGGGAGAGGGCCAACACTTTGCCTTTTGGTTTGGCAGGGACTTCACACGGCTGGGAGAAGCAGAGGGGGGTGCACAGCGTGAGTGTTATGGCCAGCAAAACAAACTCCAGCACACAAGGAATTCACATTGCAGTGATTCACTCCCTGAAGAATCCCGGGTTCTCCCACGGCCTCCCATAAAGTGCTGCTCTTCCTCCACGCTTTGTTCCAACCTGGGGCAGGCACTCCCCCCTTCTATGACTTTAGTGTTCGTTCCTTCCACGTTCCCCCCTTTCCGTGCCTCTGGCAGAGCGAGGGGCTGGGGGAGCTCAGGAGGAGCCCCTGGAGCACATCCCTGTTTGCTCAGGATTGTCCTGCCAGCAGCCACACCACGGGAGCAGCTTCTGGAATGCCCTGCCACAGGTGACACTCACGGGGGTGGCACTTCAGTGCCTGCCCTGGAGCTGCTGGATGAAGGAGCATCACCCTTCGAGCTGCTGCTCCAGCCTTGGACTCCCTTCTCCAACCACAAGAGTCTGTGGATCATCCTCAGTGGGACTGTCCAGCTCCTCGAAGCCAGGCATGTCAGGGTCCCTGAGAAACTGCAAAAACCAGAGGACAACAGTTTAGATCCCTGTCCACACGATGGAACCTCCAGAGACAAGGAGTTGTTTCATGCCAGAATCCACAGCCCCGTGAATATTCCACCCTGAATTTCCTTGAAACGACACTGAACAAGGAGAACATTAAAAACACCTTCTTTCTGGGGGGGGGGATAAAAATCCATCCTCCCAACATCCCTTCAAGGCAGTTAAAGCAGCTGCAGGTCCTGGCTGGGTGTCTGGGGGGGTTTCAATAAATGTTGGCCAATCTTTCCATGTCTTTACCATTCCCCCGAGTTCAGGACCTTCTCCTGCCCCCAGAAATCTCAGTGCCCTCCCTCCCTTGGAGTTACCTCCTGCCTTGACTTCCCTCTGCTCCCCCTCCCTCCCTCCCAAGGGAAGCTCTCCAGGGAGAACAATCCAACAAAAGGTGATAAATCAAGGACAGAATTCCCCTGGATTTGGGGTCAGGCTCCCCCTTCCCTGCACAAACAAGGGATTGTTTTTCCAGGCACATCCCAACCAAACCCCAAATGCATCCCCTGCAGCCGAGTCCAGAATGAACAGTGGGGAGCCCCTTTGTAAATACACTTCACAAATGCAGCACGTGGCCTTATTTCCTTCATTGCTTTTCTTTTACTGTTTTAATACCCTGTATTTTAATTATTTAAGTATTTAAATACAAGGATATTTTTACTATTTAATACATGGATATTTTTATTATTTAAACACTGCCTACAAAGATTTTTTTATTACCTTAATACCCTGTATGAGGATTTTTTCGCTATTTTATTACATTTACAGGGATTATGTTACTATTTTAATACATTGTACAAGGAGTTTCTTACTATTTAAATACCCTGGACATTGTGTTTACTATTTTAATACCCTGTACAATTATTACCATATTAATACACTTCCAAGGATTTTATTTACTATATTAATACCCTGGACAAGGATTGTTTTACTATTTTATTACACTTAGAAGGACTTTTTTTTCTATTTTAATACCCTGCACAAGGACTTTTTTACTATTTAGATACCATATGCATTTTATTTACTATTTTAATACACTGCACAAGGATATTTTACTATTTAATACATTGTACAAGGATATTTTTACCAATTAGAAACCGTGTACAAGGAGTTTTTCACTATTTTAACACACTTAAAAGGAATTTTTTACTATTTTAACACCCTCTACAAAGATTTTTTTACTATTTAAGTCTCCTGCAGAAGGAATTTTATTACTATTTTAAAACAGTTAAAAGGATTTTTTTCCTATTTAATACAAGGATATTTTTATTATTTAAATGCCCCATACAAGGATTTATTTTACTATTTTACACTATCACACTTCAAAGGATTTTTTTACTATCTTAATATATTGTACATGGAGTTTTTACTATTTAAATATCCTGTACAGTTTTTTACTACCTTAATACTCTGAACAATTTTTATTTACTATTTTAATAGACTTACAAGGATTTTTTATTAATTTATCACACTTATAGTGAGCTTTTACTATTTTAATACCTTGCACAAGGATTTTTTTTTTTACTATTTTATTACAATTACAAGGACTTTTTTACTATTTTCTTACACTTAAAAGGATTTTTTTACTGTTTTAAATACCCCGCACAAGGGTATTTTACTATTTAACACACTTACAAGACTTTTCTATTATTTTAATACCCTCACAAGGATTTTTTCCTATTTAATACCCTGTACGAGGATTTTTTTACTATTTAAGACGCTTGCGAGGACTTTTTTATTTTAATACAAGGATTTTACTTACTATTGTAATCCCCCATACAAGGATTTTTTTTACTCTTTTGTTCCAATCCCAAGGATTTTTCCCTGTTTCCCGCCCTGCCCAGGCTGTTTTCCTCTCCCCGAGGGCTGGGATGAGCAGCAGAGGGGACCAAGGGCCCGGGGCACGCTGGGGTTGGTCACCAGGAAAGCCCAGCCGGGTTTGGGGCAGTGCAGGGAAGTTTCCTCTGGCTCAGGGAAAGGGGAACCAGGGGGGAGATGGGACCAGGAGAGTCCCCCTGGGGCAGCAGCAGCTCATTCTGCGGGGCAGCCCCGATCCCTGTGTCCAGGAGAGTCCCCCATTCCCTGTGTCCAGGGCGCTCCCCCATTCCCTGTGTCCAGGGCGCTCCCCCATTCCCTGTGTCCAGGGCGCTCCCCCATTCCCTGTGTCCAGGGCGCTCCCCCATTCCCTGTGTCCAGGGCGCTCCCCCATTCCCTGTGTCCAGGGCGCTCCCCCATTCCCTGTGTCCAGGGCGCTCCCCCATTCCCTGTGTCCAGGGCGCTCCCCCATTCCCTGTGTCCAGGGCGCTCCCCCATTCCCTGTGTCCAGGGCGCTCCCCCATTCCCTGTGTCCAGGGCGCTCCCCCATTCCCTGTGTCCAGGGCGCTCCCCCATTCCCTGTGTCCAGGGCGCTCCCCCATTCCCTGTGTCCAGGGCGCTCCCCCATTCCCTGTGTCCAGGGCGCTCCCCCATTCCCTGTGTCCAGGGCGCTCCCCCATTCCCTGTGTCCAGGGCGCTCCCCCATTCCCTGTGTCCAGGGCGCTCCCCCATTCCCTGTGTCCAGGGCGCTCCCCCATTCCCTGTGTCCAGGGCGCTCCCCCATTCCCTGTGTCCAGGGCGCTCCCCCATTCCCTGTGTCCAGGGCGCTCCCCCATTCCCTGTGTCCAGGGCGCTCCCCCATTCCCTGTGTCCAGGGCGCTCCCCCATTCCCTGTGTCCAGGGCGCTCCCCCATTCCCTGTGTCCAGGGCGCTCCCCCATTCCCTGTGTCCAGGGCGCTCCCCCATTCCCTGTGTCCAGGGCGCTCCCCCATTCCCTGTGTCCAGGGCGCTCCCCCATTCCCTGTGTCCAGGGCGCTCCCCCATTCCCTGTGTCCAGGGCGCTCCCCCATTCCCTGTGTCCAGGGCGCTCCCCCATTCCCTGTGTCCAGGGCGCTCCCCCATTCCCTGTGTCCAGGGCGCTCCCCCATTCCCTGTGTCCAGGGCGCTCCCCCATTCCCTGTGTCCAGGGCGCTCCCCCATTCCCTGTGTCCAGGGCGCTCCCCCATTCCCTGTGTCCAGGGCGCTCCCCCATTCCCTGTGTCCAGGGCGCTCCCCCATTCCCTGTGTCCAGGGCGCTCCCCCATTCCCTGTGTCCAGGGCGCTCCCCCATTCCCTGTGTCCAGGGCGCTCCCCCATTCCCTGTGTCCAGGGCGCTCCCCCATTCCCTGTGTCCAGGGCGCTCCCCCATTCCCTGTGTCCAGGGCGCTCCCCCATTCCCTGTGTCCAGGGCGCTCCCCCATTCCCTGTGTCCAGGGCGCTCCCCCATTCCCTGTGTCCAGGGCGCTCCCCCATTCCCTGTGTCCAGGGCGCTCCCCCATTCCCTGTGTCCAGGGCGCTCCCCCATTCCCTGTGTCCAGGGCGCTCCCCCATTCCCTGTGTCCAGGGCGCTCCCCCATTCCCTGTGTCCAGGGCGCTCCCCCATTCCCTGTGTCCAGGGCGCTCCCCCATTCCCTGTGTCCAGGGCGCTCCCCCATTCCCTGTGTCCAGGGCGCTCCCCCATTCCCTGTGTCCAGGGCGCTCCCCCATTCCCTGTGTCCAGGGCGCTCCCCCATTCCCTGTGTCCAGGGCGCTCCCCCATTCCCTGTGTCCAGGGCGCTCCCCCATTCCCTGTGTCCAGGGCGCTCCCCCATTCCCTGTGTCCAGGGCGCTCCCCCATTCCCTGTGTCCAGGGCGCTCCCCCATTCCCTGTGTCCAGGGCGCTCCCCCATTCCCTGTGTCCAGGGCGCTCCCCCATTCCCTGTGTCCAGGAGCTCCCCCATTCCCTGTTCCCAGGACACAGCCCCCCATTCCCTTTATCCAGGATCCCCCATCCCTGTTCCCAGCACACCCCCCCGTACCTCTGTGAAGTGTGGGGGGATCTGCAGCGGGGGCTGTGACCAGTGTTTGAGCCGCCCGTGGTGCCTCCAGAGCAGCAGCAGCCCCGCCGTGCCCAGGTTCAGGAGGAGCAGCCCCGAGAGGCACAGCAGGGCGATGGAGCCCGCCTGGGTTGCCTCTGGAGAAGGGGAGACAGGGCCATGGACAGATGGCAGGTCCATAGTTAGAGCCATGGAATGGTTTGGGTGGGAAGGGACCCCAGAGCCCACCCAGTGCCACCCCCTGCCATGGGCAGGGACACCTTCCACCAGCCCAGGGTGCTCCAAGCCCCATCCAACCTGGCCTGGGACACTCCCAGGGATCCAGGGGCAGCCACAGCTTCTCTGGGAATTCCATCCCAGCCCCTCCCCACCCTCCCAGGGAAGGATTCCTTCCCAATATCCCATCTATCCCTGCCCTCTGGCAGTGGGAAGCCATTCCTTGTGTCCTGTCCCTCCATCCCTTGTCCCCAGTCCCTCTCCAGCTCTCCTGGAGCCCCTTTAGGCTCTGGAAGGGGCTCTCAGGTGTCCCTGGATCCTTCTCTTCTCCAGGTGAGCCCCCCAGCTTTCCCAGCCTGTCCCAGAGCAGAGGGGCTCCAGTCCTGGGATCAATTTAAGATTCCAGAGGGGGACAAACCCCTTTATCCCATATTCCAGCAGGATTTATGAAGGAAAAGGACAAGGGGAAGAGCACAACAACACCCAAATTACTGACTGACGACTCCTGATTACTTTTGCATTAATGACAGCTGTTAACTCTGGTGCCCTCGGCATTCCTGACAAGCTGGGTATGGCAGGGGCCAGTTTGGGTGATCCAGGACTCACACCCCACTCATCCCACTGTGCATGAGAATGCCCCAGGCCCACGTACCACTGGTGGCCGTTCGGTGGCACTGGGGGGCACTGAGCTGTCCACGCAGCAGCTCCTCAAAGACTCTCTCCAACTCCACTCGAACGCTGAAGCAATAAAGGGTCGACTCCTTTAGATTGCCCACCTGGAGTAGTGTCTTGCGTTCCCTCAGCTCCTGCTTAAAAGGCAAAGGAAAGAATCAGGTGGCACTGCCAGACCAGCCTGTTCCAACACACACAGCCCTCCCCCATTTCAGTTCTGCATTCAAAAAGCCCAGACTTTTTTCCCAGCACTCAGCTTTCCCAAACAGGGGAGGCAGTGAAAGACGTTCCAGCTTTCCTGGATGCTTCGATGCAGCAGCTCAGCCAGGGACCAAAATACAGGGCAGGGGAGGGAAAACCTAAACCCTGAGGGGAGCATTCCCTGTTTCCTTCCTGCCTCTCAAATGAAGGTATTTTGTGTGTGCCACAAAAATGCACATTGCTGCAAGACAGGAAGGAAAGGGAGGTGAATAATCAAGGTCTTTGAAGCAAAAGGGTTTTTCAAGTATTTTTCTGCTTCTGCTCTTTAAATATTTGACTTTGGGGTCATTTGGAAGCTTTTCTCTCCTTGGTTTTTAATTTAATACCTCTCTGCAACAGTGGCCTGTGCACAGCACAATTCCCAGGGACCAAAATACAGAGCAGGGGAAGGAAAACCTAAACCCTGAGCGGAGCATTCCCTGTTTCCTTCCTGCCTCTCAAATGAAGGTATTTTGTGTGTGCCACAAAAATGCACATTGCTGCAAGACAGGAAAGAGAGGGAGGTGATTACTCAAGGTCTTCGAAGCAAAAGAGTTTTTTAAATAAGTTCATATTTTTCTACTTCTGTTTTTTTAAGCATCTGACGTTAGAATTACATCATTTGGAAGCTTCTTCCTCTTTTTTTTCAAATTAATACCTCCCTGCAACAGTGGCCTGTGCACAGCACAATTCCAGGTTCCCAGGCAGCAGCAGGAGCACAGGACGGGACTGACATCAAGCCTCAGGATGAACAGGGCCAGCTCATCCCAGCATGTTTCCAGCAACCTTCTGTGCCCGGGGAACAGGCACATCAGGCCCAGCAGCTGCTTCTGCAGCTCCCAGGCAAGGAGGAAGGAGCTTTCAGCATTCCCTAAGTGAACTCTGGAATCAAAAGTCACTTCCGGCACAGATTCTCTCCCCTGATCTGCAATGGGATTTAGCCTTTGTCCAGGTGGAGGAGGGGAAGGTGGGTTCTAAGTTTGGGAAGGCAGCACTTGTGCCAAGGCCATAGGGACCTTCTGCCAAGATGCCACGTGGGGATGTTCATTGTTAGAGACAAAATACACTCGTTTTCCTCCTCCAGTTGTAGCTTTTTCAAGAGCCACTGACTCACATCTCAGTCTCCAAGGCAAGAGGAACAAAGGAAATTAGAGAGAATTCTTACTTTTCTCGGGGTACTCGTCATGTTCTCCCAGTAGAAGACTTGATACTGAAGAACCTCCCCAGGTTCAGGAGTGAAAGGGGGGGTGACACTGACCACCAGGGAGTCAGAGCTGGCACTCACACTGTTCACCTTGGGGGGGCCCAGAATGGCTGGAAACAAACACAGGGAGAGCAGTGAACCCCTGGGAAGCACAACAGCCCCTGGACTGGCTCCAGCTCCACAGGATCCCTGAGGCTGGCAAAGCCCTGCCAGCCCCCGGAGCCCACCCTGGGCCCGATGCCCACCTTGTCCCCCAGCCCAGAGCACTCAGTGCCACGGCCAGTCCTGCCTTGGGCACCTCCAGGGCTGGGCACTCCAAACCTCCCTGGGCAGCCCCTGCCAAGGCCTCCCCACCCTTTCCAGCCACAAATTCCTCCCCATGTCCCACCTGCCCCTGCCCTGGCCCAGCCTGAGGCTGTTCCCTCTCCTCCTGCCCCTGTTCCCTGGAGCAGATCCCAACCCTGCCCTGGATCCATCAGGGAGCTGCAGAGCCAGAAGGTCCCCCCTGAGCCTCCTTTTCTCCAGGCTGAGCCCCCCCAGCTCCCTCAGCCCCTCCTGCTGCTCCAGCCCCTTTCCCAGCTCCGTGCCCTTCCCTGGACACTCTCAGCAAACACAAGAAATATCCAGAGCTTTTGCTCAAGAAAGGGAAAACATTTCCTCATTTACAATATTTACTTATCTTTCCCTGGTAACTCAGTAAACATTAACTAGAAAGTACATCAGCAGTTACTGGCTGTTTTTTTCCCTTTGATGAGCCTGCCACCAATTCCACGATTCCTAAAAACCACAGGTTTGAGTCAATAGATTGGAAGAGAAATAACTACTTTCCCCCTCCTTGCTTTGATGCCTCCATCTGTCCTTTAGGGTGTTCCAGAGGGTGGAAGGTGTCCCTGCTCATAGCAGGGGGTGGAACTGGATGAGCTTTAAGGTCCCCTCCAACCCAAACCTTCTGTGATTCTGTGATCTAAAGAGTGTCCTTGACACTTCTATGCTACAGTCAGGACAAATTCTATTATCAGAACAATTTCTACTAATCAGGACAATTCTCGTTTACCAGGAGGATTCCCATTTACCAGGAGGATTCCCACCTACCAGCATGATTCCCACCTACCACGAGGATTCCCAACTACCAGCACAATTCCCACCTACCAGCACAATTCCCACCTACCAGCAAAATTCCCATTTACCAGCACAACTCCCATTTACCAGCACAGGGATGTGCTCAGCAGAAACAGGTGGGTTTGCCTCAGGCTGCCCCACATACAAGGGGTTCTCATGGGCAGTGCTAAGTGGGGAAAGGAGGAAATGGAAAACCCTCCCACAAAAGAACCCTGTGGCTCTTGGAAGGCACAACCTCCCCGGGGAAACTCCTGTTTCTCTCCTGACACGTGCTGAGAGAGCCCTGAGCCACCGCAGACCTGGGGAGCACCCAGTCGTGGGGAGGACCTGGAGCCCGTGTGGACAGACCCCTCTGGCTCTGACAGCGCACGGCAGAGCCAAGGGGGCTGAGAAATGCCCCGGAGGGAGGGAGGGAGGGAAGGAGGGGGGGA
>VWZG01002131.1:0-15911 GCA_013396735.1 Grallaria varia
CCTAGCCATGATGATGATGTGACCCCTAAACTCCTAAGTCTGGGGGAGGTAGGGTATATGTAATGCTATGGCCTCCTCTAGACCTGGTAGGTTTTATCGCAGTGACTTGTGAAGCTGACAAGTTTTTTATTGCTATATTATCTTGTATAATATAACGTCATATTCTACCTCTATTACCTTTGTGTCTTTTCTCTCTTTTTTTTTTCTTTTGTGAACAGCTATCTTGCATTATACTTAACCCAGCAGAACCCCAACCCTCAAAGACTAATCTTTGTTCATAATCCATCATTTCCTTTTTGTCGCAAAATACCACAATCTGAAATTCTAATCTGCCTCTCAATGTTCCACTGTAATGGGGTGACAACTTGTGTTCAGTATTTGATAGCAGGTTGCCAAGTAAAATTTCAAAGCTCAGCAAAAGGTTCTCATACTCTGTGGTGAACAGGATAAGCTTTGTCATTCAGAAGATAAATCTGAGCTATCTGTATGTACAGAGACACTAAAATGAGAACATATGTTGGAGACAGGTATGTTGTAATGAGACTCTATTTTATTGAATTCCAGATTTCCACTCAGGATGTATAAACCACAGGCACAATTATTTCCTGCTAGCATACTGACCACAGATAAAACTCAGAGAAGTAGTACCACCAAGCCTGCTGCATTATGCTTTATCCTTTCAGTGCAATTTTATGTAAACACATATACATCCAGAAAAGCTAGTTTTAAGTAGTCAGACACTGTATGTCTAATTTATATAGGATTTAAGTGTTCTTATTGTCATTCTCACATCTTCTACTACACTTGCAGAATTAGAACTTCAAAGACGAGCCTGACAGAGGAAAATGCAGGAAATGTTTGCATTCCTGTAGGATTCCATCATCCAGGGGCCTGTAATGCTGAAAGCACCCTCCAGCAGATGTTGTTTGAAAGGTCAGGTTAAGTCTTAATACATGCTAGACATTCATTTCAGTTCTTCTCTTTATAATTATTGATTATAACTCTTTCTAACCCTGGTTCGTACAGCAAATCCTCCTGCTGTCTCTGCTATGACAACTCACACCATCTGGAAACTTCTTGCAGCAATTTGACTCTCTTCCCCTGGTCTTTGTCAGCTTTCCAAACATCAACGAAACCACCCTTTCAATAATCCACTGAGGTTAAGGAGGTGTTCTTTTTATTTGAAACTAAGGCACAGTTTTAATCAGCACTAAGAATATATTTTGGCAGGATGTATTTACACTCCTCCAATCGAGATGTCTTCACACTTTTGAAAACATCATGAAGAAAGACTAAGTCTCCTTAGCTGAATCTCATCTGTAAGAAGTGACTGACTAAATTACACAATCGTCTTTTGTGATCTGCTAGGAACTGAATCCATGTGTCTGGAGAGTAAGAGACTCTCTTTGTCTACTAGCTATACAAATAAATGGTATTGATTTTTTAAACTCCTTGGAGGTTTTCCCTTGTAAATTTGGACAGTACCTTCTGTTTATTTTCCTGTGCATTAAATTCAAACTATGTATCTCAGTTACTATGGTTGTAATACTTGAAGTGGAATTTCACACTTTTACACTGCATTCACTATTTCATATTCTGTTCAGAAGATACTGCATTATAATTCCCACCTAATACATTACTAGACCTTCCAAATGAATGTCAGACTGTGGGTTTTGTTGCCATAGTTTCCTTTGTTCCCCCCCCCTTATGTGTATTTTAAAAACGCAAGTTCAAGTTCTCAAATATTATTCTGATAGCAATATTAGCAAACTAGTTTTGTTTTATACTTACTATTTTTGGAGCATGACTATGGTGATTTACTAACTCCGCGATTAATTTTGCCTTAATTGCAGAGGGTAAGTAGGTACTACTTCAAAGCCAGGCAACGCAATAGTTACCTCTAACCATAAGCAAGCTTCCATAGTTTCGGGCACTCATATCAGGACGCCTTCTGTGGAGAAAGACAGTTAAGTCCTGTTAAGCTGATGCCTCCTTTGCAATCAGGTGCCATTTTAGTGAGATTTGTTAGAAGCAAGGAAAAAAATGGCGCATCATGTGAAACCCACCTAATCCATATGACAGGTTAATGGGATTTTATACAGCACTGTCATTTCACTGCCAGATACTACTCTTTTCCTAGCAAACGTGATCAAATTTTGGTTTACATGCAATGCATGTAAAACATCTGTGTGGATGCAATACGACTGCAACCACTTGTGCAAAGGTGAAATCAACCCCCACAACCTAGTCTGGTGACAGACAGGTATTAGCAGTGACTACAGTGAAGCAGTGATGGCTGTGCCTAGAGGGAAAGTGGGTAAGAGGAGAGGTCTGCTGCCACAGGTGAAAGTATTACCTTGCTTTGGCTGGAGACAAAAGGAATGAAAAATAGGAGCTGCTGTCTTCAGGCGAAATATCTTCAGCATTTTACCTCTTGCTGGGAGGATGATCCAACTCTGAGCTTAGCAGGATTTGAAAGTCAGAATCCCCTGCATCTCCCAGAGATTAACTCATATGTTTGTCTTCCCTGTGAAGACAACTTCCAGATGATTTTCTTGCCCTGAAGTCTGTTCTCCCAGAGTAGCTCCTATTAAAATCCTGATGCAGCTTTCTCGTATATAAAATTTAATTGTGTGGCACGATAATACTCAAACCCCTGAACAATGACATGGCATACTTGTACATACACTCAGTACTTCAATGCCTGAGAAATGGTCAGATTTCTATTGTTTGCCCCCTTATATGCGAGTGCATAAGATCTTTGCCCTTGTTTTATTCTGGATTTGTAGTATGCATACAGGGAAGGACAAAAGACAACCAGTGTAAAAGTTAGAGACACTAACCAAAATATGACACTCATCTCCTTCTAACAAAGTTTTTATTTCAGACAAGTAATTTTGAATGTGTTCCTATGGCAAGAAAGAACTAGACAAGTATGAAAGGAAAAGATGGGATCATGGACTTTTTATTTAGAGGAAGCAAATCTTTTATAAAGAGGGACTTGTTGAACTATGTGAAATGTAAGCTTAAGTTTGGGGTAGTCTTCCTGTTGTGATTGCCACCTTCCAGCTGCTCAGGTTCTTCTCCCTAATGGCACGTCTCAGATGTACATAACTGACTACGTAGTTGATGCAGGAAGAAATGCATGAGCTTTGATAAAGTCAAGCAAATTATCCTTGTGAGGGAATAGCAACTCATATTTCCAGAGGGATGGAAGGTAACTTTTATTTAATATCATGGATTTTTAGATGAACTCAAGGATTGTTTTTAAATGTCCTGATTTGTGTGACAAACACATAATGTACAACTGCTGTAAAAATTAGTTTTATGTTCAACATTCCAGCAGACAGTTTGAGACTGAAGTGACCAGGTGATGATCAGACTACACAAACTTATTCCTTGCTATTAGCATCATGCATGAAGGCTGCCAAGCACTACTGAATTGTTTTCTACTGCCTTGTTCTAAATTTCATACCGATAACAAGACATAGTTCCATAAATTGACGTGTTTAAAGGAAGCGGTCCTGACCTCTCTTCAGCCTTTAATAGGGTTGGTTGGTGGGGGTTTTTCTGAGGACAACAGAAGGTAAAAAAAGGTAGGGTAATTTTTGATGAAATCTATTCACCACATGGCAGGACAAGCAATTGCACTACTTGAAAAAAGAGGCTCACGCAAGGGCCAGACCTAACTGCAGGGAACAAGGGGAGGGCACAGCTGCTTCTCTGGACAGTGGTGATGGCTTCCAGTGATCATTCAACTACAACCTTTTACTGCAGGTATGGAAGTCTCTGTAGGACCAGCTGAAGTCTGATTCATCATGAGCAACTGCCTATCCCCTCTTTTGTAGCTCTTTGTAGATAGGTATTTATGCTTACATGAATATAAAGCAGGGTCAAAAATGCTACCAAGCAGAAACAGAAGTGGCCCATGTTCATCACAGCAGTGTGTGCATGCACGCACACACATTTTAAATTACTAGCACTCTTGCCATTCCTCCCACTCAAAAACAAAACAACCAAACAAACAAAAAACCCGACAAATATTTAAAGAACGTTAACTGTTTTCAAGGGTGGAATGAAGCACGTGACCCGTCAAAATCTACAAATGCTTCGGGATAGTGGAGGCTGTGGAAAAATCAGTGGCCTTCTCAAACAGTTTGGAAAGTTTGGCTTCCACAGCACGAAGCCTGACACCGGCGCCCACCCACCTTCGGCTGCTGGTCTAATGTTTCAGGGACTGTTCAGCATCAGCCAAGCCATCTGATGCTGCTGAAGGACGGGTGTTTATTACAGCGCTTAACATTTTGGGAGCTCCATGTAACGCCGCATACATTGAGAGTCTCAGGGCATGTTCAAGTCAGCTGTTTGTGTACTAGCTCGCAGCGGAGGATAAAAAGTAAAATAAGGGCTGTTTTCAGAACCCGCGGGACTTTATGTCTCTTGGCCTGCGGAAACATGACTTTCCTCTTTGAGGCAACTCCTACCCAGGCACCCAAACTATTACTTAAACGGTATCGCAACAGAAACAAATTCCTACACCCCGATTCCCTCTTTGCCTAACGATACCCCGCACAGACCCACATCTCACCTTCTTCCATCCCCCCTTCTGTTTCCGCAAACCAACCTCCGTGTCCCCCGCTCCCCGCAGNGCGCGGCCCCGCCCGGCGGCGGGCAGGGCAGGGCAGGGCAGGGCCGGGCCAGGAGCGGGGAGGGTCGGGCACACCGCGGCGGTAGACCCGCCGCCAGGAGCACTCGCTGCCGGAGCCAGTCGGGCTGTCCCGCGCTCGCCGCCTGCCTCGCCGCCTCCGCTGGGGAGCGGGAACGCGGAGCGCGGAGGCTGCGGGAGCCGGACGGCGAAGATGCCCCTGGCGCAGCTGCCGGACCCTTGGCAGAAGATGGCTGTGGAGAGCGCGGCCGAGAGCAGCACGGAGGTACGGGGGGGTGCTGCGGGGAAAGTTGTGAGGAGGGGACGGGACCGGGGCTGCCGCCGCCGCCGCTCGGGGTACGGGCAGAGTTTGCCCCCGCGGGGGCAGCGGGGGGCGAGCGGCGGCCCCTGGCGCCGCTTCCTCCGCGGGGCACTGACTCACGGCCGGCACCGGCCGGCGCTCGGGGCGTGTTTTCCCGGGACCGGGCTGCTCCCGCCGCACTCCTTCCCCTTCCGCCCCCTTTTCCCGGGAGGGAGTAACCTGCCTCCTCGGCGGCCGCCGGCTCGGGCGCTTTTGTTCCAGAGCGGTGTCTGGTTACTGTCACGGCGAGTTCTCCTTCCCGGGGCGGCCCCGCCGCCGCTTCTGCGGCCCGGGGTGGGCAGGAGGGCCGTGCCCGGTGGTGCCCCCGCTCCCCTTGTGGCGGCCGAGGGCCGTCCCCGCCCGGTGCCGCTGCCCCCTTCCCGCGGCAGGATGGGGTTGCCGGCAGTTTCGCAAGCGTTTGGGAAACCGCAGGGGCGTTTCGCAGGGGTGAAGCCGCTCTGTGCGCGGCGGCGGTGCTGGGAACGTCCCCGAGGTGCCGCGCAGTGCGTTTCCCGCGGGTAGCGGGGAGTTCGCGCTGTGCTCCCGCCCTTGTTAGGCAGGACGCGTGTCAGCTTTCCCAGCCTGCGATAATGAGAGCGGCTGGAAATTAGAGCCGCTTGAGTCCGAGGCCATAGAAGGCTTCAGTTATGTTAATTTTTTTCCTACTACTGTGTTGGTTCGGGTCTGTGTAAACACTACACCTACACAGTCAGTTGTGCTTGCTTCGTGAGTTCCTAGTAGCCCACAATGCGTGTGCTAGTTTGCGACCAGACTCCCATCTGGAAAGAAGCTTCCTCTGACAGTGCAGCTTCTACCTGAATCGGCTCCAGCTGATCGGCAGCCAGGCTGCTTCGAGTGATGCTGGTCTTGAACGGTGTGAACTCGGGCCAGCTCCCAACAATTAGTCCCAAGGTTAGGACTTGCTCCTTAGTGAGCAGAGGAAAGAGAGACACCAATGCAGAGTTTCTGCACTGTTGGTATTTGTCCTTTTGATGTTTGTCTTGTCATCCTGTTTTAAAGTGACTGTGTCTCTAGGGGTCAGAAAAACCTGCCGTTCAGATCTGACAGGCAGATAATTTTTTTTTTTAATTCTTGCCAGTTACTGTAGTTACTTTTAAATTCTTGCTAGTTGTTCACTGTTTTCCGAAGTGGTGATCTTGGATGATTGTTTTTAAATGGGGAGTAACTGCAATAGCACTGTGATGCTTGAGAGTAGGGTAGAAGGTAGTAGGAGAGATCACTTAAACTAATAATTTAGAGAAAAGATCTTAACTGTTAAGTTAGTCCTCCATGCCCACTGCATGCAGACTGTGTAACTTCAGTAACAGAGTATATGTGCTGGATAGGTAGCAAAATAGATGGTTATTTGAAATGTGTGTATGTGCATGATTATACTTTGTTACTTGTTTTAGCGTATTTCAGACATGATTTGTTTTTAAACTGCTGTCAGAAACGTCTTGAAACAAGTGTATTTTGCCTGTTTCTAAAAAAATAGTTAAACGCTTAAATTAACATGAATCTGCAGTAGTTTATCACCAAAAAATTTCTAGGACCACTAACAAAACATAAAACAACGATGAGCTGACAGGTTTGCCACCCAAGGCTCTAGTCTAGAATAGACACTCAGTTCTTGAAAAGACCAGGTTGCACCTGTAAAAGCTTTTCAGATAACACTCAAAAGGAAAAAGTTAGACTTAAAAAGGTTGCTTACCTGAAATGAATCTTCAAGAAAAGATGTTTTAGTAAAAATACATCAATTGAAGTAAAATGCATAAACAAATGACCTAAATACATAACTTAGATTTTTGACTTGCATGGGTTGTGTTTATGTGTAGCATAGCTATAGCCTGATTACAGATCCTATCCTGCAAGAGTATCCTTGGACAAAAGTATTTCTTACATTCGCTAGGAAACTCATTGTGATTTCAGTTATAGTTTGGTACTAATAAGGTCTTTAGCTGTAACACTGAGTAAAGTTTCCACTAACCTCTCAGATTTGATGACACAGTTCTTGTAGGGCTGCATTATCTATATGGAATTACCAGTTATTGAGCTTTAAAACTCATCTTGGACACTTCCCTTGTCTTAACAACTCATTGAGTTTTTAATTGGATTTATTTTTTTTGTTTCCCAGTGCAGTCCTGTATTTATAGTGGTACCACCAAGGAGGTGATCATCTGTGATGTGTGAGCAAATTTAAGAGGTGGACTGGAGTACCTTTAAATTGCTTTACTTTGGAAGTATAGTTAACCACAAACAACTCCTGTAATTTAGGTGTGCAGGACAACAAATCTGTAGAATGTGGCCTTTCTTAAGAAATAATGCAAACACTTTTAGGTAAAATATGGCTTTATAGTTTTCAGGTATCATTTACAGGACTCCTGTTTCTGCAGGTACAAGTAAGTCAGTGATCCACATGGTATCTCTGACAGCTTTTTCAATGTGTAAAGTTGTTACATTATTTTGAAAACATTTTGTCTGTGTAATGTGTGGTTTTGATTTTAAGGCTTCCTGTTTTAAATCACAGCACCTTTAAAGCCCGTGGAATGATGCTGTCTCTTATTGACTCAGGGTCTACTCAAGATTCATAATAAGCATAGGTTTGTTTTTCTTGGTGAGAATATGCCTGTTATTTCAGGTCATCTGCTTTTGAGCAAATTAAGTATTGATGATTTGAATTTGTATTTGAATGCCTGGTCCTTTGATCTGTGGGCACTCCAAGCTATGCATATTAATGTCAACTGCAGTAGAATGAATACAGTTATGGCAGCCAAATTTTGGACACCAATATGCTGAAAGAGCTGGCCATCATAAGGAGATGCCATTTGCTAGACTTTGTTGGAAGCATTTGTGACAGCTATCTTTAGGAGTTTTAATTTAGGTGCTCTGAACTGCCTGTGGAGAAAGTTCATTTTTTTTCCACTGCTCTTGACAGGATTTACGGTCACCTGTTTAGGCGTCTGAATAGGTGGTATGAATCTGCCTTCACAAATTTCCTGGTTTGTATTCTGTATCCAGAGTAATTTGAACCTTGCACAAGATGAGCCATGAGCATATAACAGTCATACTGATGCTTTAAAAAAGCTGGTATAATTTAAATTTTGCTTTGTAATTTCATTCTGATGTCAGTGTGACATTTTCTATGTCAATTTATACTTTTGGCCCGGAATCTGAAATTTGTCAGACGTCTTGCCACTTGTAGCCATGAGCCTATGGCTGTGATTGTCTCTTCACATTCTGTACTGGTCTGTGTAATCAGTGCTGTACTTGTGTTCCACAGGAACAAAGGCTATATTTACATTGGTATAGCCAACATAGGTAAATAATTCAAAGCCAAAGTGGAATCACCTAAATGGACTGGTCTGTGTGCATTTTGAAGACTATTTGTTGTCTCTCCATTATAGGCAGGATTCTCTGCAGCACTTGGCTATCGCCTCTCCTACATACCTGCTGTTAGTACAGTGCATTCTGATGTCTGTTTCTCACTGATTTGTGGGGTGACGTTTTCTTACACTGGGTTAAAAATGGGAATTGGAAATTTAATTCTCATCTAAATAAGTAGTATACACTGTATTCTACAAAATGCTGTGATAGATAACAGATGTTATATGTATGTAAATACTTCTGAGAAACATATCATCTGCATGAAAAGTGTTTAGGGGTGTGTGTGTCATTTTTCTTCAGCTTTTTCGTATCCTTATTGGTATCATTTTACATGCTCTCTTTTTTGGTTAACACAGTCCTACTCCATGACATAGTACTGATGTCCTGTGTTCAGCTGGGTGGGGTAGGAGCAGGCAGATGCTTTACTCTGTTGAATTCAGTACATTCGTACCATATTGTGCACACTGTGCAGCTCCTGGTTTCCTCATGAAGGTGTTTGGTTTGATTTCTTTGATTGTTCTGTTAGTTTTCTTATGACGTTGGCAGTTCTTATCTTGTTATTGTTTTGTTTGTTGTCAGAAAGAACCGTGCCTCACCAACACCGCCTATGGACACTTTCTGCTGTGCCTTTTGCAGCCGGACTTGCCTATCTTGCGTTGGGCTTTTTAGCCATCAGCACGCTTGCAGCAAGCATGGGTAGAGCCCGTCCCAAATCTTCATTTGTGAAGCCGAGCCATGATTGTTTTGTTTGTTGTAGGGTGGGCAAAGTTTCTTGCCCCAGCTGGGACATCCAACACAAAACAGATCTGAGCAGATTGACATGTTTGAAGGCTTGTCTGTTGTGTTTGAATTGATCGTGGTCTGTCACACTAACTGGAGTTGTTTGTCATTTGAAATGCTTGACTTAGAGTCACAATGATACATAGACGGAGGTGGTGTTTAATTAATTCTGCACATCAAAAATATTAGTTGTGTGTTGACTGATCTTGGCAGTTGGCAGATCTACCAGCTTGGTTATATCCAGAAGATGTGAAGGAATGGTATTTTATTGTGATATTAAATGTCCAGTAACACATAGCTTTAAAAAATAAATTCATCTTTTTCTGCAGACTCAAAAGGTGATGGTTTCAGGATGTAAGAGACCATGATGAAAAGCATTTGTATTATTCCTTACAGAACGTATTTGCCAAAATTAGTTCCTGCTAAACTTAGACTTACATGTGAAACAGTGCTTTTAACTTAACAGAGTCTTTTCTTCAGTCTTCCTGCAGTTGACTTTTGTTACATAGTCAACTCAGAAATCCTGAATTTTAGGAAATAGTGAAGTTGTTCCATAGCTTATTCTCTCCTCTTATCATCTATTAATTTAATACATTCTGCTAAGTGTAAAAGAGTAATGCTTTAGTTGAATTCAGTATTAAATTTCAACCTTTGTATTTATTATGCAAAGAGATTCTAGGAAACCAACTCATGTCTGAAAACCTGTGTCTGCAAGGACATGAGGAATTGCAGCCTGGCTGTGCCTGTGTGCTGCCCTGGTGGAAGAGGGCCTGGCACAACCTCCCCTGTATGTGCCCCCGTGCCTTTGGCAGGAGCCCAGGGCTTTCAGTGGGCCTGGGACTGCAGGAGGCAGGGAAGGTGAGAGCTGCACCTGCCTTCTCGTGCAAATACAGCCTTGGTAGTACACTAAGAGTGGAGTCACTCTTAAAATCACACGTGCACGCAGAGAAGGAATTTCTTTTATTTTGAAATGTACAGCAGTGGTTAGATATATTGAATTGAGTGATTTCTACATATTTATTTCTTCCTCTTTGAAGCAGATGGACAGAGAAAAGGTGATGTGGGTTGTTTTGGTTTTGTTTTAGTATAGTTCCTGAATTGATGTGTGAAGCATAATAATTTATCACCAATCCGCTTGTACAGCTAGGGAACTAAAGGACACTTTCACTTCACTGTCTTTTTGGTTTTTTTCCTTTTCCTGAACACATGTGATTTTGAGCTGGTTTTAGATAAGAAGTGGTTGACCAGGACAAAGATTTTATGATAGTGTATGTCCAGCATCTTGGATAATGTTGTGATACTTGTCTGACTTCGAGATGAGTTAATTCAGAGAGTTAAACTCACTGAGAACTGCAAACCTTTTAAGATTCCTTTTTCGGCCTGACTTGGCACAGTGCTGGACAAACGCCAGCACCAAGGAAAGCATCGCTGTGCAGGAAAGGGGACTGTTTTTCTGTGTTGTTAAACTATACTCTTGAGTCATATTAGATAAGAAGGTGGTAAAGTAGATAGGATTTATGAAATCACATAGTTAAAGTTGCCCAAGTATCCTCACTTAAGGAAGCTTGGCTTTGTACCTAAATGATCTGCATGTTAATGGCTTTTATCCAAGGTTGATTGGCTATGGAGAGGCAAGTTTCAACATTTGATTGTTTCTTTTAATCCTCAGCAAAGGAAGAAGTCAATCACCTTAGTCAGTAAAGTTCAGATTAAATTATATGGACTTCATGGAACCTGAAGTAACAAAGTTTTATGTAAAAGAAATACTTGCAGTAATTTTATGTTTTGTAACAACAAAGATTTGTGGGTTTACTTTTTAAATTTTAAAAAAATAGTGATTTTTTTTTAAATACTTATATGTACTACTTCCAACAGTCTATGCAAATGTATTGAATATATGCTGTGAGAGAAAAGTTAAAGAAGTCTAAGATGATAGCTCACCTGCTGTTTACATCTAGTAAATTTTAATCAGGTCAGGATTTAGGTAAGTGCTTTGGATCTGTGTGGCTTCACAGCTCAGGAGTTAGGGCACAAGTCATTAATTCAGATCCTATTAAAGTCTTATATTTTATTTAAGCACTGGAATAGATTGTGAAAACTCCTGAAGATTTAAGAAGGGCTTAGACATAAACATCTTGTGAGCAACATTGTAGAAATTGCTGATCATGCCTTGGTGCACGGAGATAGATTGGATGACCTCTTAAGGCCTTCTCAGTCTATTTTCAACTACTTTTTTGCGGACCTACAAAATTTTTCTCAGGGTAGCTCGTTGCTGCTTAGAATAGCAAGTTTGAGTGTGTACAGTTTGGAAAGTTTTTACCAAATGTAGTTCCACACGGTGCCTTGTGTTGCAAACAGCAAATTTGTTGTGAATGTTTCAGTGGGAATACTGCCCTCTGTGCAGCTTTGAAACAAGCCAGAAGCATTGTTACAGCTTGACTCTGTTCAAGGACTTTGTGGTTCTTGAGTTTTGTTTGTCAGTTGAGTCCTGTGAAAACATCACAGAATAACTGCTCAGATCTATATATGCTCAGTGCTTTAATGACTAAGTAGTAAATAATACTGAAAGTTCGTGTGTTTAAACCTTATAATCATGCTTAGAAGTTGTTGGTTAAGTCTGGAAGTTTGCGTAACTGAAAACTAGGAGTTACCTGAGAGAAACTTGATTGCCTGTGTGACTCTTGGCATGTTAAAACTTCTGTGTAACTATTTTTACATGGCCTGATTCGGATGTCTTGGGGTTTTTTCCCTTATTTGTGTACTCAAAGAATCATCCTTCACTAAGACAGTTTATAATTCTTGATTTATCCAATTGTTAATCCTAAGAATGTAACACTTTTAAAATTATGTCTTGATTTGGTTTTATATCTCTGCTAAAAGGCATCAGTTACATGGAAAAGTAAATAGTTACATGGTAAGCTGAACTTTGTTACTAGTTTAAGAACTGGTTTCTAATTTATATGCTAAGGTCCAATATTAATAATTAGGCAATATTGAGTTTAATGGCTGAAGAATTATTCCAAAAGCTGTAACTGGTATCAGATTCATAACAGGTTTTAAAATACCTGGCATACCTAGTTGGATGAAAAAAATTAAAATATGTGGCAGAAAGAATACTTAAACATCCAAAAAAAGTCTACTAATAGCCTAAATGAAAAGGAGAGACATTTTGGGGGTGGAAAAAGATAGTTGGTAGTGTCTAATAGCAAAGAAGCTTTGGGAACAAACTTATGTCCTTCAGAGAAAAAAATTCTTTTAGACTGTGGAAAAGAACATAAAGTTTAGCAAGGTAAGTCCAAATTAGTGGAACTTTGATTTGCAAACAGAATGTAAGAATGGAGATACTAAACTAAGTCTTAAAACTTCAAGTATATACTATCTATAATATTATTGATGGAAATAATGGGAAAATAGGAAAAATTAGTACCACAGGAAACATAATGATTTGGCCACTTAATAGTTCAATAAATATGGTTTCGATGCCTGTAAAAGAACACTGTGTGATGGGAGTGATTGGTACGTGACATTATTATTTAATTGAGATATCCCCTCCCGGATTGGTGAGTTCAGACAGTATTTGTGAATCTAGATGGTGCATTTTGTATACAAAATTACTCCTGTGGATTCAGTGCTAATCGGAAGGATAGATGGGAAAAGGATTAGATTTATTGCAGTTTTGCAGGAGTTTTGAGATGAATTGCATCTCTTGCAGTAAATGTAATTTTTTAAAAAGTTATGGTTCCAAGTGACATTAAGGCTTGCAGATCAATATATAGCTGTAGTATGTATGTAAAGTGCAGGATATTCACTGCTTCACAGGATGTGGTGAATTGATTGTGGGTGGGATGTGGGCTACATTTCTTGATGTACTTCTTTCTTAGGAAGGATTTGGTATCATTGTAGTTTCTCAGTACCAATACACCCCTGCTTGCTACCCTGTGGTGCAGGTTTTTGTGGGCATTACTGGCTCAAGCAGTGAAATATTCAGAACTTGAAACAGCTTTCTTTAAACTGTCTTCCTGCCAGGAAAATCAAGTACTTGATTATACACTAGATGTTCACTGGGTTTAAACCTTTAATTTTTGACTGCTAGAGATATTGATGGCTGACTGACACTCGTATCAGAGATTCAGTCAATTCGTATGGCAGACATTCGTGGACCAGCTGCTTGATGCAGATTCTCTGATGTTTGTCTGCTTTATGCCTCATGAGGGAACCTGCAGGATCTCTTTGTGTTCCTGTGCATGTGCCTTCAGCAAAACTCTTGGAACCCAACTGTGTTTAAGTATTGATTTACTAATTTAGTGCGATATGGCAACAGGTTCAAAAGCTTTGGGGAACCAAATTTGTAGCTAATTGAACATGAAAACTGTTTCTGGAAAATAGAATAAGAAGCGGAATCAGAGTGGCTTGAAGAGTCTTTTGTAGGTTGCCTTTCTAGGGGATGCTCATCTTCCTTTTGTTGGCATGAATTGATTTAGGTGTATGTAAACACATGAATGTGTTTAGGTGTAAGTAGGAATTTTCTGTGGATCTTTTCTATTATTTTTCTTATACTTGTGCTGTCATCTGAATATGTTTTACTTTTGGAACCAGAGTACTAAAAATAGCCAGATCTTTTATCCATTCTACTTGCTTAGTGTCCTGCTACAGGAGGAGTGAAACCAGAGAATAAGGAGGATCTAGAGTCTCTGTCTTTTGCATTAGACTGATCTGAGAATGTGAAAGATATATTCAGCCTTCTCTTATTCTGCATTCATCAGACTGTTACATCTTCTCCCAATCTGTTATGTCATCAAGACATGCCCTTGGTTCTAGTTAAATACTAAAGGGAGTCTACGCCCAGCAAAATGAAATGTATTTCATTCACTCACCTCTGAAGCATGCTGCTGACCTCTTCACTCCACAGTGGTTTAGGTATTTCTGATAGGAACTTTTTGGCTTTGCATTTTAACTCATAAGGAAGGCAGTGTGTTTTGTAGACTTTCTGAATACATAGCTGCTTTCCATTTAATAGTATCATATACCAGTAAACCATAAATCATATATACATATTCTTCTTTACCTTACATGGCTCAGACTGTTCTGAGAAAAACTGGTTCTACCATCCAGTGATTCCTTTAGCATAATCATTGCTTGGGTAGACCTATTTAAAAAGATCTTGCTAATCCGGTGATCTGGCTCAGACATGACTGCATGGTGCACATGCTGATTTCTTGAGCTTGTTCCTAGTTCCAATGAGTGTGTTTCGAATGCATTGCTTGAATTCAACTGAAAAGCAACTGAAAGCAATGCAGGATTCAACAGGAAACCAGACTGTGCAAAACAGTTTATTTGTTTTGCAGAAGTTTGCTGTGGTTTTTCTGGTTGACTGTTGAAAAAGTCACTGAGGTTGAAGATTTGAACCTTTTTAAAAGCAGAGGTTGATCTCACCTTTGTCTTTGAAGGGAGGCTTGTCTCAAGTTTCTGATATGGGTTTCACTTTCAACTAGTTTCAGTTCTCTTGAAGTAGTAAATGTGAAAACTGAAAGCTTTCCATGTAGTAAATTCTTATTTAACCTGCAGTTAATGTACATTATTATTCAGCAGAATGATTGTTGTAACAGGAATCACTACTTCTGAAATGCTGCATGTGGAGTCAGTTTAGAGCACATGGTTTTGATACACAAATTGCCCTGTTTTAGGCCCCAGAGTTTAGCCATCATTAGTTGTTAGGACATTATGGACTTCTCCTTTCCAGCTGAAGTCAATTGTCTTATTTGTTCTACTGTTTTTTTTCTCAGGCTTTTATTCAATTGACAAATTACTTAGGAGACTTTCTTGTAGCATGAACAGACTATAGAGATGTGTAGCTAAAATACAAATGGTAATTTAAATATATGGCATAGATTTGAGAAGAGGGAAAGTATGGGACTTTTGGCCTTGATAATGATAAATGTATAGACAATAGGCTTTCCTCTAAATAAGATTTATTAAGAACACTCATTTCTCTTACTTAGCTAAGATGGTACTTTTCTGGTCTTCTATGTGATAATTTCAAATTTCTTTATGTCTTAAGGAAAGGTAGTACGATATTCATTGTCTGCACACTGTAAGTAAAAGACACTGTAGTGTGGGGAATATGTGCTCTTTGGAGCATCATTTCATCAAATGACCCTGAGCTGGACAACTCGAAGTTTGTACTGACTGCTCTTTACTGAAACAGCTTTTAAAGATTATAGTCATTGCTGTAGTAACCTATAGCATGTGAAACTGATTTCTTGTCCTCTGTCATGGAAAGATGACTTCCAGAGTAGACTGGGGTCATGCTAGAAGTCTTTAGTATCTTCCTGAGGCCAGGAAAGATAGGAAAATACTACTGCTACCATGTGCGATATCTCTGCACTGGAAAAAAAATCAGAAGCCCAACCTTCTTCCTGTCCCCACTCCCTAAACAAAAACCAAAACACCTGTCTCATGTTTGGGAAATCCTTAATTGTTGTAATTTAGCTTTATCCAGCTGCATCTTCTAGCAAAAAAAAAAAAAGGGAAAAGAGGCTCAGGAGAAAACCTTCTAGAGAGCTGATAATCAGTCATCTGATGAAACATCCAGTGTGCTTGCAATATTTGAAAATTAGAATTCATAAGTGGTTAGGATTTAATCTGTCACATACAAAAGAGTCTCCTCCAGCCATATGAAAGCTAGAAGACTATATTTATCAGAAGAATACTAGGAAGGTTCTGAGCAAGAAGTCTGCTGAG
>VWZG01002131.1:25789-39231 GCA_013396735.1 Grallaria varia
CCCCCCCCTCCCCCCCCCCCCCCCCCCCCCCGACTGTGTCTGACTTGCCTGACAGGAAATTTTCTAATTGCCGGAACAGCTGGTCACAGCAAAAACACCAGGGTTGGTCTTCCCTGCTAGACTTGTGATCGCTCAGTCAGAAAATCTAAACATCATGGTTTCTTAGTCATGTTTAAGTTTCTGGCTCTACGTGGTCGTTCTGTTCGGGTGAGCTTAGTTTTATATTTAAGAGAATTTGGGGAAAAGGGGAAAGTTTTATTTTAATTAAGCTTCTAATTTTAGAGCAATTTTAGTTTTTCCTTACTTAGGGATTGGTGCTGTTTGGACACAAAAAAAGCGTCTTGTATTTTCTTTTTTTAAACAAAAGTCTGTGGTACGCTCATATTTTGTAGAAGCTTCTAAGATACCTGCTGATAATTTAGCCTTATTGGGAAGTTGTTACCTGTATGTAAATAATATAAGGCTTATGTTTCAGGGGGAGGTATGAGTTTAGCTGTATATTTTCTCGCTGAGAGTCAAGTTTTATTAAAAATTTTTGTATTTTTATTACTTAGTGGTTATTTTAATAGTTACAGCTTCATGTAGTACTTTAAACTGTAAAATATGTCTGTGTGGGATGACAGTTAAAATAACTCAGACTTATTAATTTTTAAATGTACTTCTGAAACCGTATTAAGATTAGTGACACTGTTGTTTGCGTAAGTGTTATGGTTATTTCAACTTTTAACTTAGAATTTAGTCATAGCAACTGTTTAATTTGTATGATTTGTCTTGTCGGGCACATATTTAAACATCAAAAATTTTGTTTTAAGTTGAGAAAAATTACTGGTGGAGTACTGTATCATCCCAAGCACTGTTTCAGAACTATTTAACAACGCATGTAAACAGGAATATGACAGAACATTTTTCTCATTGAAAGTCAAATCACTTTTCATGTTTCTCTTTCTGTAAGTCTGCAAATACTTTTCAATGAGGGGTTGGGGAGTGGGAAATACAAACCCCGCGGCCTTCTGTTAACTTGTGAAAGGGATAGTAATTTAACACCTATTAGCCTGTGCAGTGGTTTAAACTTTGCAGTGTATTAGAAAATGAAATTGAACTTCCTTGCAGTAACTGAAACACTAGAACAAGACATGTATGTAAAACAAGATAACATAGGCTGCATTATAATCTAGTTTTTTTAATGTGAACCTTGTAAATAAGTATCATCTCATAATCCTGAATTATAGTTCTTTTCCACAGGCAACACAAAAGGTATTTCTCAGAAATCTAATGAAAAAATAACATTGTTTTATCTACATACAGCTGCTTGATTATGTTGTCTTTAACATTCTGTTATTTTAAAATGCTAGATAGTACAGACCAAACTAAAGGTTTTCAGCCATATAAATTTTAGAAAATATTTAGGATATTTTCTCAATAAAACAGGATTTCATAGATCAGTGCTGAATATGATCCTGGATAATTTTTCCTTTTAAGTGGTTTCTTTTTGTTTCACTTTGAATTAGTTTTTTAATTGTAATTATCTGAAATACTAGTGCTTACAAAGTAGGAACAAAACTTTTATCAGAGTTACTGGGAAATGAAAGTTCCACCCAATGAGCATTTTTTTCCAGTGCTGACAAGCACACTTCAGTTCGTGAGAATTTTGTGGTGCTTGATCAAAAGAGAACTGCATTGCAGAACTGCTTCTGGTGACCAACACTGAGCTTTTAAAATGCATACAGGGATTCCTCAGCTTACCTGTTAAACAACCTATTGCTTGTACTTCTTTTGGGAAGAAAGGTATAGTGTCCTACTTCTGTCCTGGCCTTTATTTTCTCATTCTAAAGAAAGAAGGCATGTCAGAATTACCCTGCTAGTCTGGCGAGCCGCGTTTATCCAAAGGGGCTCACCTGTCCTTTGGCTTATTGCTCTGGGACAGGACTCATTCCTCAAACTCCTGTCTTGCTTCATCTGTAACACCAAAAGGGTGGGAGGAGTTCTGTCTCAGTAACCAGGTCTGCAGTCTTCATCATGGGAGTGAGTTGGCTACATGGAACAAACAGGCATCCTTCTAGATCTCAGAACTGTTGCAGTAGAAAGCCAATTTGAGAATTAAAAAAATCCAGGCCCTGAAACTTTATTTGGAAATAAAATTTGCTTTTAGGAAGTCTGATTTTCTGTCAGGTAAAACAATAGATACTGTCTGCAACAAGTGATTTGATGTCAGTTGAAATTTTAAGTTTTTTCATCTTTTAAAAAGAAGCAAAGACATAAATTGTGGAAGTCTGTATTTCTAACTTTAAATGCCCACGTTAATTAGGAGCTCTGCTCTACTCTTGCTTTTCTCTTGTAAAGCAGACAGCATACACAGAATATCCTTACGTCAGCTTGACTTAATTTTATGCATGGTAGTGCTTTGATTTTTGTTCCATTAGAATAATTGCTACTTCAAAAGCAGAATTTTTAATCAGCTTTTTAGAACAATTGTTTGTGTATGAGTATATAAGTAGTTATTAGTTCTGTTAAGTGACTCAAATTGAATATTAGTCACAGATATAAGGAATGGCTTTATTCTATGAGTTAGCTCACTAACACTGCTTACCAAAGCAATGGGAGATTGTGAAGTGCTTGTTGGGCAGTGAATTTTACTTTTGAGGTAGTTCTGAATTTATGGGAAGGAGAATAAAAAGTATAGAATATATGAACGTATATAGAATATGCCTGGGATATTAAGAAATACCTAGACTGGTGCACTCCTCACATTTTTTACCTCCCATTTTTACCTTCATGAAGATTTCTATAAGCTCTAATACAAGAGGTAAAAATGATTGGTTTTCAGTTTGATTCTTTTTTGCTTCTAAAAGCATAGCTCAAAGAGTTTCATTTCTTCAGGTAGAGTGGAAATTCATCCTACATTCATAACAAGTTGGGAAAGTTAAAATGCATCTAGGAGACTTCCTGACTCAAGGGAGGGGAGGAAAAGGAAATTATGTATATGAGCTGGGGAACTGTGCCAACATTGAGTCATCCTTTTAGAATCACTTGATATCCAGTAAGCTTACCGTCCTTACAGGGCATAACTGCTTTATGTAACTTCAGCACCAAGGTTTAATATCATAGTCAATATTTCAGAAAGGGTTTATTTGATTATAATGATCAACATTGTTATGCCTGTGACAGCCAGAAAAATACTTTGCCAAATACAGCAATGTCCAGCAGAGCTCTTATCAGTACAGTGAAGGGTAACAAAGTAGTAAAAGGAAACCTGCAACTGCGATTGGAGCAGTGTTAAGTAAATTGCTGGCAATTCCATTTTTCTGTTTTCAGCTTTATCTTCCCTTGTGCTGAATGTTCATGTGCCTCAAGTATGTGCATTTGTCTAAAGGAAGTCAAACATTCCCGAAAAAGATACTGTGAGGGATGAAAACAAAGCTGCTACTTCCGTAATGAAAATGGAAAAATCTATGTAGCTGCATACCCAATACTAACAAATGAAAAATGATAAAAGCAGTGTCTTTGCTGCTGCTCAACTGTCAAGTGAAAAATAAGATTGCAATTAGCTCTGTGTTAATTGGATTTGCTTTTTTGAATATTGCATGGTCAACAGCATAAACTGATTTTAGGGCTGTGGTCTTACCTTAAGAGATGGCTCATGTTTGAAGCATATGTTCACCAATATGGGCAACATATCGGTCTGACTTAGTTGTTGTCAGAAAGATTTTGGGTTTTTACCTCTCATTCTGACTGTTTAGAAGTTGAAATTCCAGAATTGTGACCTTTTCTGATGGTGATTCTGGCTGTTTCTCATGTGTATATTATCCCTATACAAAATAAATACAAAACAATATTTTAACATGTCATTTTAAAGAGAAAATATTAATGAAACAGTTCTCTGATGAGTTTTTGATGGGATCCCACCAACGTTTTTTAATGAATTAACAGTGTCCATTCAGAAGGAGTGTGCCAATATTGGCACAGTTAAGTGCTAAAATGTGAATTAGGAATAAAGAACCTTGCACAAACTGTGGGGGTGACTTGTCTTTGTCAGGCAGTGACCCTGGAAGGAGCAGTGCCACTGAATGCTCAGCTAACAGGCCTCATGGTTGGTCCCCTCGCAGCTGCGGGCAATGCAGGCGAGGCAGGAGGATGGGCTGAGTGTGGGGCTACTGCTTTATGTGCTGCATCAAATCACTGATGCTGAGGTTTCCACAATAACATAAAAAAACAAGTAATAAAAATAAAATATGATTCAGAGAAGACCTTACAAGACCAGGAGCTGGAAAATCAGTTTTAAATGAAAAATCTGAACAAAGTCTTAATTAAGTCATAACTAAGTCTGTAAGTAGCTGTTTATATCAAAGTTGGTTCTGTTCTGTACCTTCTTAACTCTGCTAAGAACAGTACAGAATTAAGGTGAAAGTGAAACCTGGGTAATGCTGGAACCAGGATTATCAGTATTTAAGTTAATTTTTCCAGCAGTTACTTAAACTATTAGAAAAGGTTTTAATTATTCATTGAAATGAGAATTTATTAATCTGTTTACCTAGTATTTACCTTAAGTCAATTAACTTAATTTTTACAGTTTTTGGTCAGCATGTCAACAATGTTTGCTATCCAGGAAGAACTCTTTTGAATACTGGACCTATCCAAGGGCTTGTTGCATGTGTCAGATTTCCCTCCCTGGTTTTGTTGAACTTGAGTACGTATGGCCACCTCTGTCCTCATCATCCGTGCCTCGTAATAGAAAATTGCAGTTTGTTTAAAAGCCCTACTGAGAATCAAATTGCTTCTCAATTCTCAAAGCAAAGATACTATGTGGGTTTTTTCTGCCCAGAAATTGTCATAAAATCCAGAGGTTTTATTTAAAATAAGCATGAGGGTTAATGTTTCATTCCTGTTTTTTAATACGTCCCTTATTTCGTAACTTCCATCTCTGTCAGATGTAAAAGAGGTTTGTATGTGGCCTTTTATTTTCTTTATCTGTGAAACCTTTTATTCAGATGTTACAGATTTGGTAACATCCAAATTCAGTGTTTCTTGCTATATCTCCAAGAGCAAACAAATATATAGAGGTAGAGTTTTTTGATCAGTACTTAGTCATCTGCCAGCTGAAGTTCACTGCACTTCTGAGGAGATTTTCACCTTCATCTGGGTAGTATTCACTTTGTGGGAAAGTGAACACACAGCCTTGTTCTGCAGTCCCTTCTGCCCCTTTTAGCAACAGCATACGGATGTTGTGTGTTATCTTCAATATCCCCTTCCTGATGCAAAGGACTCAGGATAACTGTTTATCACTTCTCACGCAATAATGTCTTCTGGGATTTTCTGAATCTATATATGAACTTTTTTATAAAGAAAACTTTCTTAGAAATTTGTTTCTGAATTTGTTATAAGCTTCCTAGTGAAATTCAGGTAATTATGAAGGAGCCATTTATTTTGTTTATTCTTTTGCTGCTGTTACTCCTCTTTTTATCATCAAAAAAGAACATCGATTTTCCACACTGATGGGCATCAGAGTATTCAAAAAATTAATGGCAATCCTTTTCAAGTATTTCAGCATGTTAAAAATAAATAGAATGTTCTTTCAAAAAGCCTTAACCTGTAAGTATTCATAGCTTGTACTGCACGTACTTATCTTTGCTCTTGATGTTACAAAAAATTTCCTGCCATATTTTGTTATTCTCTGCATAGTTAATCAGAAAGGTTTTTTTTAAAAACTCACACTATTGTAATCAAATAATCTTCCTGGTCTTTTCCAACCCCAAATCTTGTTGTTCAGTGTGTTAGAGATGCTACCCTGGGATATCTTGCTTTTGGTTAATTTTGTTTCATCCGATTTCAGTTTAATTGCACTGAAGTGACAACAGAGACTATGCAGGATGGGTCCAGTTTACTTTTAGTTGCATTACGTTTAATCCAAATGTTTGCATGTCTTAAGCTGTAAATGTTTCCTTGTACTTTTTTCTTACCTTTTCAATTCTCTGTCAGTTCATGACTTTACACCCATTAAAAGTCATCTGTATGTAGGGACAATTTAAATATACCATTCCATTATTATTGCAGTAAAACTACTTTTTTTAAATAGCTGCTGGTTTTTCCTTTTGGAGTAATCTATGCATATCATAACTTTAACTTATACTTTCAGTATATTGAAGAGTATATTCTCAAATCTTTGTCACTCATTGTGAAGGTGATGAGTTAATTATTCTTTTAGTAACTTAACTCTTTATGACAGCCTGTTTTTGATAAGTGCTTAAAATATTTCTACTCATACTCACATAATTCTGAATACCTAGAAAAGGAGAAATGTCTTCTGGTAATACCTTTCCAAGTAAGCATTCTGTACGTGACATACCAGTTTATTCTTTGATATCCTGTTTAAGTTAATTCAACTCTAATTCTTACACCTCTTTAAGAGTAAAATCATTTTCTGGCTGAAAGTGACTCCCATTTCTGTCCCAGTGTTTTGGAATTTCTTTCTCAAGCACTTGTCATCATGAATGTTCGCACTTTACTTGTGTGTTTATTCAGGAATCTGAAACTGAGAATTTTTAGGTGCAGTGAGACCCCTGTGGTGTTTGAATGTGCTAATAATTCTTACTCTGAATAGCCTTCCTCTTCCTGCTACAAGTAGGAGCACAGATCTGATCCTGTGCTGTCTATTTAGATGACTCAGCTATTTCCTTGTGGATTCTTTTAGCAGTATCAGAGCATATGTTGAAATTTTTTTTTAATTATTTAGTTGGTTGTTTCTCTGTCCTTTCTATATAAAATTTGTGGACTTAAGAATACTTAGGGTTTTTGGGTATTTAAATTCTAGTGAGTTTATTGTGTTTTCGAAATTTATCAGATTTAGTTTGTGTCATAAGTGCATGTGACACTCACAATACTTGATTGTTATAAGTGCATGTCTTGTAACTCTCTTGAAGTGTCTACAAGTGGTTTAAGCTCAGACTCCAGAAGAATCTTACAGATCCTACTTTATCTTCAGTAACTGGAAGTTAGACGTAAAAGGGTTATGTAGTCTTTTTGCTGCTATAATCAGATCTCCTACTGAAAATCTAGAAGTCTGAAGGGTAAATTGCAGAAGAGTCTGTGTATAAATAAACTCATGTTTTTCTCTTGCTTTTCTATGCTTTTTCATTACTACTGAGAAATACTTACCTTGTAAGACTCTGCTGCTTCTACTTCCTTTAGGGATTAAAGTCCAATTTCCTTTTAACATGTTATCTAATAGTTGTTCCTGTAATAAGATCTCAGAAATAAGTACAAGTATTCTGTGTTGCAGCAGAGTTAGTTTAGTCTTGAATTAAAAAGGGAAGGTAAAAGAAATTAACGTAAATTCAATTACTAGAAGCGAACTGAGTATTTAATGTTCATTAAGTACCTAAAATATTGATTTTTATTTTTTTTTTTCCCAGCAACATGATTAGGGTATTATCTTTATAGCCTAATAATGGTTAAATATTTTTTTTTCATTGACAACCATGTTTCCTATTCTAATTTGCTTGGTGCTGCAGGATCCCTTTATTTTAAGCTTTTCTCTTTCAGGTTATATTTGTCTGTGGAATATAGTCCATTCAGTGTTCTTTCCTATGTGTGTATGCTTTCCTGTGCACAGACATATATTGTGAGTACATTACTGAGAGCTTACTTATACTGAGATAGTTACTGCCCAGAATGGGTCTGACTTGCAGAGTATATCAATACAGGAAATTATTCTGGAATAGTGGTGTTTTAAATTCACACTCAAACTTGTGTATCACCTGCTTCCCTTCTAGGCCAGTGTTGATTTAATACTATTACATTGTTAAGGAAATGCAGGGTAATGTTACCTTCTGTTTGTTTCCTTGTATTCTATATTTGTTTTCACTACAATGGGTAGCCAGTAGCAACCACTCGAAGTTGACTAATGTGGGTTGGTTTTTTTTAAAGGCTTTCTGTGAGAGTTTTACTTTCTAGTGTGAAGAAGGCCTTGAGAGAGCTGTGTGTGTAGAAGAGGAAATTGTCTAGAGACTTTTATTTAGATACTGGTGCCGTATAATGCGTGATAAAAGGGAGCTTTCCAAGCTTACAAATAACAGAAATAAAATGTAGACAGTAGTGTATAGTTATAACTGAAAGGAAAATCCCACCATTGCAACTCCCAGATCACTGGGATGTGAGTGTCTGTCTCATATGAAAGTTGCCGGGGAATGGAAGAAAGGAGAGGAGGAATGATCAGAAATGAACCTTGAGACAAATTCAGTACCAGATGGGACAGCTGGCTTCTATTCCAGCTTACTGTAAGGTGGCATCTATCATCTGATGTAATTAGTGCAGTTGGCTGAGAAACAGAGATCTCTTTCTACAATGTATTTTAATTCAGGTAGGTAGTGGGTACAGAGAAGGTTGATTTACTTCTGCATATAATTTGCATTTCTATAAAAGGCTTAGCTTTTGTATTTTTAACTGAATTTGCAAAGTAGTTGTTTAGGTTAAAATAACAAACATTCAACAGTTATGTCAGAAAAGGAAACTGCAAATTTGTGAGCAACTACTTATCATAAATCTTGCTCCCAAACATGTTTTATGGACAAGCCACTAAAGTAGGATATTGTCTGAGTTTTTTTGTTTGAAACAGAATTGTATTAGATCTGCCTCTTATGGACTGAGGAGTATCTGAATCCTGAGAAACTGCAAAGTCTGGGAATACGCTCTTAGTATCAGGAATGTGAAGTGGTGGTTTGGGGTTTGTTTTGTTTTTTAGAGGGTGCCCAAAATAACCACTGGAAAGTTGGTTGCATAATAATTGCATTGCATTCAAAAATAATAATTTTTGTTTGTGTATAGAGAGCAAGTTAATATATTTTCTTTTTCATTTCTTACTCTTCTTGAGTTTTATTGGAAGATTGGAAGGGACTTCAAAGGTTCCAACCTCCCTGCCATGGGCAGGAACACCTTCCACTAGACCAAGTTGCTCAGAGCCTCATCCAACCTGGCCTTGAACGCATCCTAGGATGAGGCATCCACAACCTCCCTGGGAAACCTGTTCTAGTATCTCACCACCCTCAAAGTAAAGATTTTCTTCCTAGTATCTGACCGAAATTTTCCCTCTTCCAATTTGTAGCCATTACTCCATGTCCTGTCACTACAGTTCCTGATGAAGGGTCCATCTCTGGCTTCCCTGTAGGCCCCTGTCAGATACTGGAAGGTTGCTATGAGGTCTCCACACAATCTTCTGTTCTCCAGGCTGGGCAGCCCCAACTTTCAGCCTGTCTTCACAGGGAAGATGCTCCAGTTACCAACTTCATGGCCTTCCTCTAGACTTGCTCACACAGTTCCATGTCCCTCTTATGTCTGCCTTGGTTTGCCTTCCTGAAGGAGATTTGAGGAAGTTCTGTTTTACATGTTTTTTACTTTCCCAAGATTGCCAGGGAGGAAATAGATAAAAACAGTAAAGCAGAAGTGGATCAAAATATCTGAAGTAATATGCACTTGGCAGTCTGTTTTGCTGTGCTATTCTATTCCTCCCTTGGGTTTCTCTAAGATTGTGGTGGGTGGTTTAAGTAGCATTTAATCCAACTGATTGAAAAGATAAAACTGAAAATGTCCACCAGCAAATTATTCCTTTGACAAGTCAAAGGAAACAGTATTTCTTTCAGACTCTGTAAAGATTGAACCTTGAGTCAGTGATGGTAGTGTTTTCTCCTGAAAGAACAAAGAAGTTTAGTTTATTAGATGGCGTTCTCAGCAAGCTTGTGTGCAGATACGTGCAAAATTTTGGTTGTCTGACAATGGAAACTGGCACCAAAATGTATTGATCATCTTGGACTTGTCTTGGGTGTACTAAAACTAAGTTCTTCATTTTAAAATATCTGTTTTCACTTCCTGATTTTAAAAGTTGCCAGGATGTTCTGTGCCTTATTCCAAATCACATTTTTTTTTTTTGTATATATACACTCTCACACACACATGCTCAGGATTTCTTATGTGCAGCTTGTTTACGGCTTGGGCTGTAATCTTTTGAAAAAGAATTGTCAGCCTGATAGAAGGATGTATTGGAACATGCTGACATGGATGGACAGTTGCTCTGCTTTTATACACAGTACTGAAATGGCCAGATGCAAAAGGATACTTTCAGCATTAATTCATGGACACAAATTTTGCAGAATACTTGAAAAATTTTTAAATTAGTGCTTCAGAAACACAGCTTTAGAATTCAACCCGTAATAACCCATCACTTTAATCAGTGCACGTTTTGGTGCACGAATATAAAGGGAAAGTCTGAAGCAAGGAAGACACACCCTTGGAGGAAAGTCATAGAATAATATCCTGAGGTGGAAGGGACCCATCAGGGTCACTAAAGTCCAGCTCCTAGTCCTGCACAGACAACCCCAAAATCACACCATGTGCCTGAGAGTGTTGTCCAATTACTTCCTGAACTCTTACAGACTTGATGCCATGACCACTTCCCTGGGGAGCTTGTTCTAGTGCCCAGCAACCCTCCTGGTGAAGAACCTTTTCCTAATATCCAACCTAAACCTCCCCTGCCACAACTTCAGGCCGTTCCCTTGGGTCCTGTCACTGGTCAGGTTAGAGAATACTTAAGCAAACTGCGTATACACAAGTCTGGGGACCCTGACAGGATGCACATGAGTGCTGAGGGACATGGCAGCTATCACTGCAAGGCCACTCTTGATTATTTTCTAATTATTGTGGTGACTGAGGACTGAAGGAAAGCAAATGTCAAGTCCTAGCCTAAAAAAGGGCAAGAAGGAGGATCCAAGGAATTTCAGGTTGGTCAGCCACACCTTAATCCCCAGGAGAGCCATGGAAAAACTAATCCTGGAAATGATGTGCATGAAGGACAAAAAGGTAGTTGGGGTTATCCAGCATGGATTCACAGTGGTGAAATCGTGATTGATGAACCAACCTGAAAGGAGGGATTGAGGTGATGGAAAGGTATTCTCAGATTTATTTTGTTTACCATAACACACAGAAGAAATAGAGAAGGCACAGGAAGTTGAAACTGTGGTTAGTATATTGTCTTCTGTACATTGACTTACACAGTTGCATTATGTGTGTTAATGTCATGCCTAGATAGATCTACGATGACATTAATAAGAATGCTTAATTCACTTACTTTTGAACAGTTGCTGTTAAGTTCTGAAATTCTTTTCCTGTGTGGTAAGGCGTGTCACTTCAGAGGATTTTCAAATTCAGTGCAGAAAAGAGAGTTAAATGCAGATCATAACAAGTCTGAAAATTTCACTACTGCTTAGAGATTTCTGGTGACCAGTTTCTCACAGAAGGGGAAATGCTGAAAAGGGGGCAGCTTTTATAGGCTAGGATCATCTTAAGAAGAAAGGCAGTTAAATTCTTTTCCTCGACAGAATTTTCTCAGTGGAAGGTGGAGAATTTGTTGCTGCTGAAGTAGGGGTGGAGGTTGTGCTGCTTTGCATGGAAATGTCTTGAGTCTTACCCTGTCTTACAAAGGTGAGCATTAGCATCCCTGAAGCATAGTGGTCCTCATTCAAGTGTTGAAAAGGAGGGATTTCCAAAGATATCTGGTCCATTTGATGCATTCTAGGTGTGCTGTAAGAGGTCTAAATTCTTGAGAGTGGTTTCCATTAAGGGGTTGCGAATCTGGAACAGGGATATGAACCAGATAATACGGGCTTAAGCAAAAAAGCTTGAGAATCACAGACTTGTTTTGTCTAATCTCTGATTTTCTGGAGTCTGCGCCCATAAAAGTTTGTCATGTTGTTACTGAACTAAAGCTGCTTGTGTGCCCTAATTATGCAAATAGCATTGCTCAGTGATTTTTGCCTATATTTGGGAGTGTCTAGTTCATCGGTTCAGTGGCACTGATATTTTCCAACATACTTTGAATTTATAAACTTATAGGAAGATGCACCATTAATGTAAGTTACTCCTCTGTTTTCCTTTGTCAGGAAGAAGGAAGTATCAAGGAAATTGCAATAACTCACCATGTAAAGGAAGGACATGAGAAAGCAGACCCTTCACAGTTTGAACTTCTGAAAGTACTGGGACAAGGATCCTTTGGAAAGGTTGGTAACTGAACTCTTGTGGAGCCAATTACTCAGGAATATGGCATTGAATATTGAGAGTGAACTATTAAGAACAACCACAGTCTTGCATTAAGGCAATGTTGCAAATGAAAACTGCTTTCTAAATTAATGTTAATGAGGCCCTGTAATTGTGGCAGATCTTTTTAAAGCAGTATTTTTTTCTAGTTTGCATGATATGTAGATTTCAAAGTTCAATAGAAAAATTGGCTTGATATGAAGTAATTGGGTATTCACTGTTAAATTGGAATGTCATTTTTCTCTAACTGCTCTGTGTTTGAGGGGGTGAGGGTTGAAGGGGTTTTTTTTGTATGTGTTCCTAGCTGCTGACTTGCTAATGGTAGGTCATCATGAGTACAGAAGCTGTAGGCAGAATTTATTTTTGTAGCAGATTGTAGTTGCAATTAACAAATTTTAGGTAATAGTGGCTATTGAGGTAAACATGATACACCCCAGTCACGTTCTTGCTGGCCTTATCTGTCATAATTTGGTTAAGGTGCAATGTACCTTGACATTTATCTGAACATCTGTAAAAGAGTCAGCATTTCTGGCATATACTAAGTACTGCCCTCACTGAGATCTCACTTGGCACACATGATTTATTCTTTTAGCTGTCCCATCCCATCTTGAAAACAGAACATTAACTTCATGTGGCAAGACATCATTAAGACTGAATGGGATATGTAGTGGAAGACAACAGAGCCTTTACATCCACTTTCAGCCTTAACTGCAATTCTGAATGTGATGTTAAGCTCAAGCATATAAAGCCAAATCCATCTTGGATATAGGGGAGCATTAGAATAATAGGTCCAATTCTCTTTTGGTGGTAGGAAGTTACTATTAGTCACATTTATTGTTCCAGTTAGGTTTGGAAATCTAGATGCTTGGAAACTATAAAATTTTGTTCTCAAACTTGTAAGAATTGACTGAGAAACCTGATTCCAAAGGTTTGATTTCATCCAGAATCATAACCAAGTTTTTATTTGGCAATCTTGGGATCAGGAGGAGTAAATCATTCATGAGCAAGGAAATGTAAGATAATAAATTATCATTATTATATTGATATTACAGAATTCAGTACACAACAGGGGCAGAGGGACAAGGATGTGAGTTTTTAAAAAGTAAAAATAGTTAGTTATTTGGCTGACTCAAAGTTTTGCAAAAATGCCAGTCCTGTCCTCATTTGTCTTAGCCTTTATGCAGAAATTATTAATATTTTAAAAATCCATAATTTCTTTATTCTAATAATTTGGAAATATGTCACTATTTCCCATTTAGTTTAAAAATAGTAAATCTGCATGCTTTTCAAGGTCTGTTAGTGATGTTGTGATAATTTCTAAATATTGCAAAGGGTTGTTAATGTACATGAGAATTGGGTACAAAAAC